>PVIU01026789.1:0-21463 GCA_004026605.1 Ondatra zibethicus | reverse complement strand
AAAGAGTTTCTCTGGTGGGGCTGTGCTGGCATACACCTTTAATCCAAGCACTCAGGAGGCAGAGACAGGCAGGTCTCTGTGATTTCAAGGCCAGCCTGCTCTACAGAGTGAGTTCTAGGACAGGTTACAAAGTTACCTTTCTCAGAAAAATCAACCAACCAACCAAACAAACAAAAAAAGAGTTTCTCTGCAGTATGAATTTTTTCTTCACGATTTTAAAGACTGATGACACATACAAAAACTTCACCATATTGGATAAATTTGTAGGGTTTTTATCCAGTATGTGTACTTCAATGAATATGAAGAGTTCAATTACATACAAAGACTTTACCACATTTATTACAATTACAGGGTTTCTTTTCAGTATTTGTGTTTCTATGTTTCTGGAGAGCACTGTATTGTGAAAGGATTTATCACATTGATTACATCCAAAGGGCTTCTCTCCAGTATGTGTTCTTTTGTATCTGTGAAGCTTGTCATGATTTGCAAAGGCTTTACCACATTGATTACATTGCTCAGGTTTCTCTCCAGTATGTGTTCTTTGATGTACTTAGAGATTACTGTTCTGTCAAAAGGCTTTACCACATTGATTATATATGTAGGGTTTCTCTCCAGTTTGTTTTCTTTTATATTTTTGGAGCTTTTCACAACTGTCAAGAGCTTTACTGCATTGATTATATTCGTGTGATTTCTCTCCAGTAATTGTTCTTTTAAGTATTTGGAGACAACTGGGGCATGCAAAGGCTTCATCAGATTGAATACCATCACACTGCTTCTCACCAGCATGAATTTTTTCATGCCTTTGCAGGTGACTGTAACAATCAAAGGCTTTAATACATTGAGTATATTTAGAGGGGTTCTCTCCAGTATGACTTTTTTCATACCTGCAAAGATAATTGGCACATGTAAAAGCTTTAACACATACATTACACTGGCAAATCTTAATATCTGTATGAATTAATTTTATAATTTTGTCTAATTGTAAAGAGGAATCAGATTTTAAGTTTTACATTCATGGTGATCCCCTTCATTATGGGGTGTTTTGTGTATTTGAGCAATCTGTGATGGTTAAGAGACTTTATTTCATGGCCCACATTTATAGGTTCTTTTTATATGATATACTTTACATATTTGAAAGGACCTGGAGCACCTTAGTTTTTCAAAAGGTTTACCATACTTATTGCATTCTTAAATTTTCCTATAGTGCAAGATATACTACATAAGAAATGGCAATGCAAATTTTCACTTAAGTACTAATATCTTGGTCATCACAGCAGATTCTTCAGCCTCAGTTTACCAGAACTAGAGGATCAAAACTTCTTTCTACTATCCTTTGCGCTAAAGCCAGAACCAAGTGGCCAAAGCTGTCAGGATCTGCAGCTTCCTTGGGCTGGAACATGGCTCCTTGTTTAATTACATCTTCACCAGTTTTCTGTCTTTCACTGCCTAAGCTTGGCTATCCTGAAACTTGCTCTGGAGACCAGGCTGGCCTTGAACTCACAGAGTTCAAGTGCTTGCCTCTGTGTTCCGAATTAAAGGTATGTGCCACCACTCCATCAGGTCACCTCTCCCTTTATTCCTTTTCTTAATCTGTTTTTCTCCTTGAACATAGGATTTAGCTACATTCCACTTTGATGCCCCCTTTCTTCTCAAATATTTTTCTTGGTCAGATTGCTCCTTTCATTATATATCTTCATTAGAGTTAGCACTGATATCCACATGAAAGAGTCTACAGTATGCTGTTTCAAGATTTCTTCTGCCAATGGAATTAATCAAAAAATCTTTACTTTAGCCTTAGGCAGACTCTTTGGACCAAGGAATGCAGTACTTTCTTCACAAAATGTCACAAGAATGATTTCTAGGCAACATACTAAAATTCTCATTTGAATCCCCATGAGCTAGCTCCCGATATTTCATACGATTTTCAAGGCCATTATCTACCATGCTCCTACTAGTATTCCCCATTATGCAGTGCTTAAAACATTCTACTCTTTTCCTAAGCCAAAGTCCATATTATTTCAATCAAAAGTATGGTCAGGCCTAGCACACCAATACCGCAGTCCCTGGAACCAACTTCTGTTTTAGCTAGGGTTCTATTGCTGGGAAGTGTCACCATGACCATGGGAACATTTAATTGAGGTATTTCATTTACAACTTCAGAGGTAGAGTCAGTTATCATTATGACTGGGAGCATGTCAGAGGCAGCCAGATGTGATGCTGGAGCTGAGAATACTTAGGTCTTAATTCAGAGGCAACAGGAAGTTGCCTTGACACACTGGGAAGTATCCTGAAAATAAGAGACCCCAAATACCATCCCCACAGTGACACCCTTCTTCTAACAAGGCCATGCCCACTCTAAAAATGAGGCACCTTCTCCTACTCCTACTCCCTATGAGATTATGGTGGCCAACTACACTCGAACTACCACAGTGGTGTAGCTTAGTCTTGAGACAGATAGATTCCCAATTATCTGAGGAACTGCCATTCGGATTTCCAAACTGGCTCTACAGGTTATGACTACCAGGAGCATTGGAGGAGTGTCCCCTTGCACCACCTCCATGCCAGTATGAGCGCTCACTTGTGTTATTGATATTAGCCATTCTGACAGGTGTCAGCTGAATGCTTAAAGCAGTTTGGATTTGCATTTCTGTGATGGCAAAGAACGTTGAATATTTAGCTAAGTGATTCCAAACCAGTTTAGATTCATCTATTTAGAATGTTTTGTTTAGATCTATACTGCATTTTTATTGGATTACTTGATTTGTTGATGTGTAGTTTCTTCAGTTTTTTTTTTCCTTCTGAGCAAGTAAACCCAAACCACATAGCAAAACATGATACATACTTACTGGTAAGTAGATATTAGTTGTTGAGTAAAGAATCATCACAGTATAATCCACAGACTTATAGAGGCTAAATAACAAAGATGTCTCTATTAGGGGGTACAGAGATATCCCAAGGGAGGAGGAAATAGACTAGATTTTGTGGTTGGACTGGGAGCAGCAATAGAAAGAATCATGGGAGTAATGGAGGGACAGAAGGAGAGAATACGGGGAGAGATGAGAGGAATAGGAAAGCTTTTAGAGTTGATGTGGAAACCTAGTGCTGTAGAAACTTTCTGCAATCTATGAGGGTGACCCTAGTGAGGACTCTCAGTAACTAAGAATATAAAGCCTGAAGTAGCCAACTTCTGTAATCATATATGGATCCCAGTGTGGACCTAGGAAAGAGATTCAGACATATAATATTCAACACACATTTGTTCTGTCTAGAACATATACCAGGGAATTAGTGGCTTATAATGGTGTAGTGGCAAACCAATATCTGGACTAACTTGAGGCCCAAGCCAAAAGAGGCAACCAATGCCTAACATTGACTGTATGGCAAGGAAGAAGAAGTTGGATGGCTCAGAGATTTAGAGTAGAACAAAATGCAAGCAACAAAAAAGAAAAAAAAAAGGACAACATAATGATTGCTGGTTCTAATCTGATATAATCTTAGATTGGTTTCCTAGCCTAATTGTCATCAGAGGGGCTTTTTCCAGCAGCTAATTGTGGCAGATGCAGAGCTCTTAACCCAAACACTAGCTGGAGCTCTTGGAACTCTGCAGAAATTTGTGTGTGGGATTTTAGAAGCTGGAGGTTTAAAGGACACTAGAAGAACACAGCCCACAGAACCAACTAAGCAAAGATCATTTGGGCTCAGATAGCCTGATACAGCAATTATGGATCTTGCAGGTTCTGAGTCCAGTCCTCTGCATGTATGCTGTGGTTGCTTAGCCTGGTGATTTTCTGGGACTGCTAACAGTAGGAGTGTGGGTATTTCCTGACAGTTTTGCCTGCCCTTGGGATGCTTTTCTTCCTATTGGATTGCCTAATCCTGCCTGGATATGAAGGTTTCTGCCTACTGTTATTGTATCTTGTTATTATGTTCATTTGATATCCCTGTGAGGCCTGCTCTTTTCTGAAGGGAAATAGAGGAACAGTGGATCTGGAGGTATGGGAAGTTTGGGGAGGGAGTAGGATGAGTTTTCTACTTTCTGAGTTGAAGCTGTGGTCAGGATGCACTGTATGAGAGAAGAAGAAATAAAAAGAATAAAAAAGAACAAGTGCAAATGCTTTTAGTCTAACATCAATGGTCCTCACAATCTTTAACAGCCTCAACACTGTTCAAGTATTCAAAGCTTCTTCTGATACTCAAGACAATATCTTGTGTGTGACATCTTGTAGAATCAAGAAACAAAGTAAACCTTTCTGACATATGATGGCACAGGATATATTCCCCTTTAGGAAAAGAAGAATGTGACTGGCTGTGTTCCAGTCCCCAACTTTAGCAGGCATCCCATACTCACAGACCCCACAAACCAAAAGAACACTTTGGCTACCAGTCCATGAAACTTCTCTATTCCTTTAGTTTCCATGGACACAATCCCCCAACCACTGTCCTGACACTACCTCTGGGTCATATCCCCACCCCCAACTTGGGTGCAAATCCTTTGCTCAAGAGCAGGCTACACCACTCAGAACAGGCAGGTGGACTCAAAGACTCCCTGATGAAACAGAGTCCACACCAGACATTAGAAATCAAGATAGACTGCCCATACATGGATCTCTTCTACTCTTTGAGTACCTCCTCCAAACACTATGTGATGCATGACTAATAAAAACTCAGGGTCAGAAATTGGAGTCTAACCTCAATATAAGAAAAGTAAAACAGTCAGCTGTTACTTTGACCTCAATCTGAAATGGTAATCCTGCCTCCAGGAATCTCAGAATGGGACTGTGTGTCTGAGAGCTGTCTCCCTCCACCTTATATTTCTCTCTAGGGCTGCTGGTATTAAAGGCATACACCACTGGGATTAAAGGTGTGTGTTATTGTGGCCACTGGGATTAAATGTGTGCTATTGTGGCTACTGGGATTAAAGGTGTATGTTGTTGTGGTGACTGGGATTAAAGGCATATGTTACCATAACCTGATCTGTAAGGCTGAATAGTGGGACTGTTTTACTCTCAGATCTTCAGGTAGTCTTTATTTATTAAAATACAATTGAAACGCCACTACAACTATCCCCAATCCCACTTGCCCTCTTGTCACTGTGTCCTAGTCTTCAACATGGGTGCAGGTGCTCTGTTTGAATAAAAGACACACCAGCTGTGAGAAGTCCATGTAGGCCACCCGTCACAGATATTCCCACTCTCAGAAGCCCCCACACTCCACTATTCACATCCCCTCCCCCCATTCATGTTTTCTCAGCCCTCAACTTTCACTAAGACTCGCTGACAGAACAGAGACCACACCTGTAACCAGATTACCAGCCCCAAACATGATTGTGGGGGACCTCTGCTGAACCATAGGCCACACAAACCAGAAGAACAGAGAGCAAATAGAAACCAAAGAACAACACACCCATTCAGAAGAGACAATAGGAGAAATAGGAACCTAGACTCATAATCAGCACAAACCTAGATGCTTAGATGCCAGCTTAAGAACACAAACAGCATGTAGGGTAATGTGCTCACCCAGGTATCCTACTACAACGACCCTCAATACTCCAACACAGCTGAAGCACATGTAAAAGGTCCGAAAACAAACTTTATAAAGATGATAGAGGTCCTGACAGAGAATGTGAACAAATCTCTTAAAGAAGGCAAGAAGATAATAAACAAAATATTGGAGAAAATGGATAAATCCCTTAGAGAAAGCCAAGAAAAAAACAAACAGTTGAAGGAAATGGACAAAAGTGTTCAAGAACTGAAAACGGAAATAGAAGCAATAAAAAAGCACAAACTCAATGAATTCTGGAAATGAGAAATCTAGGTAAGTGAACAGGGATTACAGAGGAAAGCTTCACCAAAATAATAGAAGAGATGGAGGAGAGAATCTCTGGTGTTGAGAATATAATAGAAAATTTTTAAATCTGAAATATTCTTGAAACATAACATCCGGAAAACCTGGAAAACTAGGAATAATAGAAATAGAAGGGAAAAATCCAGCTCTTAGACCCAGAAAAATATTTTTTTTTAAAAAAATCATAGCCAAAAGATTTTTCTAGCAAAAAGAAGGACAGCAGAGAAACACAGCCTGCAGAATCAACTAAGCAGTCCTCATAGGTGTCCACAGTAACTAAGCAGCAATCATGGAGCCCACATGGGTGTGTGCCATGTTCTCTGCATAGATATTATGTTTGTGTAACTTGGTACTTTTGTAGGACTCCTAATAATGTGTGGGAGGTGTCTCTGACTCTTGCCTGGTCTTGGGACCTTATTCCTCCTATTGAGTTACCTCTTCAGGACTTGCTATAAGGGTTTATCCCTAGTATTATTGTAACTTGATATGCCATGTTTGGTGGATATCCCTGGAAGATCTTCTCTTTTAAGAAGGGAAATGGAGGAGGAGGAAATTTGGAGGAGAGGGGAGCAGGGGAGGGAACTGAGAGGACCGAAGGGAAGGGAAACTATAGTTAAGATGCATTGTATGAGAGAAGAATTTTATAAAGAAAAGAAAGAGGAATGTGGACACTGTGGGGGAAGATTGGACCAAAGCAAGACTAAAACTCAGCAGAATAAAAAACAAAACAAAACAAAAACAATTCCTGTAGTTCTGTCTCAGACACATGGGGCTTCACTCTCAAAGAACTTAGATAGTTCTATACTTGAAACTTTTCTTCGTTTTGATTAGACTTTGCCTCTGGGTTCCTCCAGGCAGTAACATGCAGGCACATGGCCTGGAAGGCTCCCTCTCTGATGACTGAAGCATCCTCACTGAGGACAGAGGGGGCCACAGGTCCTCTCAGTCCTGTCTCTGGCTATCAGCCTTGCAGCCGCATCACACTCTGTGTAGCTGCTGACTCTTCTTTTTTTGATTGGTTTATACAACTTTATTGAAGAAAAATAAATCAATCACTAGGATAGCTATTAGTTGATCACTCATCCATTGACAACTCACATCATTTTATTCATTGCTAAATTAAACAATTTAAATGAAAATTCCAAAATGTTTTGGGATACAAAGGATCTTTGACTTCTAATTTCCTATCTCTGAAGAATAAGAAAAGGCCATTCCGAATAGACATGCATGAAATACATCACATTTTCTGATCTCCTGATGCTATAACTCAGTGTCAGTTCTCCATCAATGCTCCATACTTTATGAGCATAAAGTATATTCTGTAGCCTCAAATCTATGACAGTGGAAGGCTTAAACAAGAATGGGTGCTGTTTGACTAATGCTGCTGCCTTTGATGTGACAGCTGAGCATCCTTCTCCCTCCCCCCAGATGGTTTCTTCAGCATGAAAGAGCAGGAGGATGGGTTTAGTCTCATAACCAGTCCCTCAGGTGTCTTGACAGTTATCTCTGCTGATGTCTTCAGGTGTTGTCCCGGCTATCTATGGTGGGAGAGAAGCCTTCATTGGTCTCTGCAGGCTGGCCTGATACTACTCTCAATGGCTCTGCTGTCCAGTCCAATAGCATGACATTTATGTGGGTGGGTGTGTGAGTCAACTAGGGGATTCATTTCTTTCCTGCAGTGTTGATAGTGTGTCCGAGGACTTGCTGTTTGGAGTCCTGAGTGCAGGTCACGTCACGTCTATAATTTCTTGGAGTGTCACTGCCCTCTGCTGACCATAGCTTGAATTACAGTCAGTGTGCTGGACAGGTTCTTGGTGAGGTGGCTAATGAATGTTTCTGCTGCATTTGTGTGGGAATGCGCCTAGATATGCACAAGAGGAGTGTCTGCCTTTATGCTTTCAAGACCTCCTAAGTATCGATCACCTGCTGAAGGGTGCAGCCTGTCAAGGACAGTACTAGGGCTTTATTATAAGGACTACAGAGCAGAGACAAACGCGCCTGCTGAGTTTGGGCTCAGGGCTGTGACACTGTACAATTGTTCTCAGTAGAGGAGACCTGGTCAGAACAATCAATAGAGGGACACCTTTGTCTGAGCACTTTATTTCCTCAGCCTCCTGCCATATGTACGTTTAAGCTCCTAAGCATCTAACCCTCCCACTTTACACAACTGTCTCTCAGGTAGTCTCTTGCCCTAGGGTTGTGGCACATTAAGTTCAGCCTCCTTGCCTTGTGATTGGTCCCTATCTTCTGCCTCCCTGAACAGTTCGTTTTCCAATGGAAGGTTCTTTATAAAGATGTCAACTGGCTTCTACTTTCTCAGTCATCCAGAATGACAGCAGAATTCCTCATTGACCAGTGAATGAAACTCTCAGATTGTATCTGGACACTAACAGGCTAGACAGGATCTCTAAGAAGGATGTGGAAACCAACGGGATGTTCATTCCCAAAGGGACTATAGTTATGGTACCAATCTATCCTCTTCATCAGTCCCTGAGTATTGGCCAGAGCCTGAGGAGTTTTACTCTGAAAGGTACATAGACCTCAGAGAGGGGTTCCCACTAGGAACCAGGCAAATTAAACGTATTATCACGCAGCCTTTTGGAAATGGGATATATGTGACTTTGTATCTCTTTGAATCTTTATGTCTTTTTGGAATCAAATTTTTTAAAATTATGAAGTGATAATTATTAAAGCTATGGTAAATTTAGGCACAGAATACATGAAAAAAGAATAAGAAGCTTACATATGTAAGTTTAAATATCGTTTACATCAACCACTGCCTAGTCACCAAACAAAACATATATATCTATATATCTATCTGTCTTCTATCTATCTATCTATGACAAGCTGTGGTACATAGGTTATTGAAGCAGGCTTTCCTTGGGCTGCCAATCAGCTCCCAAATCATGACACAGACTTATTATTAGTTGAGAATGCTCAGCCAATACTTGTCCTACTAGCTCTAATAAGTTAATTTAACCTGTTCTTCTTCATCTATGTTTTGATTTGGGCTTTTTATCTTTCTTTTTCTTATCTTTCTTTTTTATCTTTTTTTTATTTATTTTATGTTATTATTTTATTTATTTCTTTTTTATCTTTCTTTCATTCTGTATGTCCTACTTTTCCTGCCTGGCTGTCCGGATCCTGTTGTCTCCCTCTCCTTCTTCTCTCTTCCCCTCCCCCAGCCTACTTTCCTCTTCCTACTTATTCTCTGGGCAGGTTATCACTGCCTATCCCTCTACTGCCCAGCTGTTGTCCATTCAGCTTTTTATTAGACTAATCAGGTGCTTTAGGCAACACACCTTAATGAAAACAGAGAGGTACTTTCTAGAAACACACAGATAACAGTTGGTTTGTTCAAAGCTGGAGGACAGTTCCGAACGTATCTTTGAAGTATAGATGTTTTCAGAGGTCTGGGGGATACTCATGTAAGGTGTTTCCCAGCCTCACTTAGTCACACTGAATAAACTGTTGCCCATGAACTTAATATGGATAACTGAAAGGGAAGCAGTATCCACATAATGGTGTTTTTCCGTGGCAACCCTGGGTTAATGTGTGCCCCTTACCTAATCAGAGTTGAAGGTTTCCTTTTTTATTACTTTGTAAGTACCCTTCTGTTCTTTATTATTATTAATGGTTTTTGCTTGTGTATGTGTACACGTGTGTGTTCACAGAGGCCTGAAGGAGGCACCAGATCCTTTGGATCTGGAGTTCCAGGCACTTGTGAGCAGCCAGAAGCTTGGCTATGAGACTAAACCAACCCTTACTGCTCTAAGGTGCTGAAGAAGCCATCTGAGGGGGAGGGAGATGATTGCTCAGCTGTCACATCAAAGGAAGTAGCATTAGTCCAGCAGCATTTGTTCTTGTTTAAGCCTCCACTGTTGGAGATTTGAGGCTACAGAACATACTTTTTTGCTGGGAGCCATCCCTGATGGTGGACAGGTTCCACCAGAGGATGTAAGGAGTTGGCGAGGGAAGGAAGTGAGCCAGGCCATGATGGTCAGGAGAATCTTGCATCCTGACTGACTAGCAGCCAGGGTGCTTCTTCATTCAAACAAAATTTAGCAAGTAGGGATACATTCATGCCGTTCCAAAGCACAGATCACATCATTTTTGGTTTTGGGCCTGTGTTTCACTTCCTTCTGCTCATCTTTTAGTCATCATTATAAACTATGACAGAACAGAGTTATCATTTCCTCATAACCCAATTTTTAAGAATCTAGAGGAATATGACAAGTTTTTCTCAGGCTGGGTCGCTTTTGTGACTATAAGGACATTTGATCAAAACAATTTTCAAGACATCCGGGCATACTGCCATGTCCCAAGCAGTGTATTATTAACTCTTAATGGTCAGAGAGCCCAAGAAATACCCTCAGGCCAAAGCTGCTGCTGTAATTATTAAAATTTTGGCATAATATAATGTTTATATTTTGTATTGTTTTATTTAAATTTTGGAACAATATAATGTTTATATTTTATATCTTTATAGAATACTTTTATTATCTTTTTATATCACTCTTTGCTCATCAGTATAAGCCTCTGTGTAGGACAGAGGTAGCTTCAGCTAGTCTAACTTTGCTGCTGTATATGCTATGTAATTGCCTGGCGGTATAGTAGGAAGAGGCCTGTAATCTGAACTGTGGTCAACTCCTCTAGCCCACTGAATCTTGTTGACCTTTTTCAGTTTACTTTGTTTTGGTTATCTTGTTCCTGAATAAGTACAGGGACAGATGTTTCAAAATGTCTCATAGCCTCATAAAGAGACTTCTGGCTTCTTTATGTGTGTCACAACCTCCAAGGCGTAAAGAAGACCTTCAAGTAGATAAGGCTATCTCCCTAAAGAGGGGTGGGGGATAGTATGTTCAAGACTCTCTTGGGGAAGCTTGGAAATAGCATTCCTGGGAGAAGGCATAAATGACTCATAAAAAATTTTCCATCAATCCAATATTCCTAAATTGTACAAATATTAAAAGTCTCCCAAGTGTGCAACAGGTGAAGATTAAAAGCCATGGTGGCATGGCGGCCATCATGTGGCTCAGCTTTGCTGGATCTTTGTCAAACAGCTGTGCCATCCCCATCAGATATGGCTGTGCCATCACCCCCCACTTTTTGTTTGTGAACTTAAGTTCTGTCCTGAGACAAAAGAAGTGAGAGATTGTAAAAATCTTTTTGTAATCTCGGAAACAAATGTATCCTCTAGTTTAGTGAACTTAATGGCTGTAATTTGTTGATACAAAGACAGCATGTTTGTAGCTAGTTCAGAATTGTTCCATAGGCCAAGGAGGTGGGGAAACAGGCTGTTGATTCTTAGTATTTACCTGGGGTCCATTACCTGTGAGAGGTGGAATCAAGTAAATTACCTGAAGCTTACACGATCCCTTTTTAAGTTTACAAAAAGGAGGTAAAAGAACATCAAATTTCCTAAAACTGTTTACTTTGTCTTCGGAAGGGTACAAAGGCCTGTCATTAACTTTGTAATCAAGAATGTTTTCCTTGTTCATATTAGTTCTGTGTTTCTGAGGCAAAAAACAAAACAAAAAACCAATGATTTAGTCATAGTTTGTCAGCTTGGAAATTTTCCCTAAGTTTTCTTCTTAAATGATTTATTCCAGATCCTATATGTCATGCTCATTGGTACACTTCAGTACTAATTTCTATAGAAGACTCAATTTCTTATGCAGCTAATTCTCCCAGGGAATCACTCTAAATTTTATTCTTAACATCAGTTTTTACAAGGATTGTTACATTGTCCCAGGTCTAGCCTTCAGTGAGAGGCCCTTAACAGCAAGGGGTTCAAACATTAAACATGTCAAAGTCATAGGCAAGAGTCTTGCAGCAACTTCCAGCAAGGGCAGTTAAGGATCAGTCCAAGTCATCCAAGCACTTGTGATCTTTGCCAAACGGCAGCTCCAGGATGCTTGGCATCACCACCTGTATAATCAGAATTCAAGGGGGACAGTGAAGGGTCAGTCCAAGTCATCTGAACGCTGCGATCTTTGTCAAGCAGCAGCTCCACGACACTTGGCATCCCCCTTTTCTTTTAAGTTTTAAAGCATAGAACTCAATTGTCAAGACCCAACACCTTTGGTTAGTTGTTTGATGATGACTGGGAATAAGAAAACAAAAAAGCGAAATTATAAAAATGTAATGCCCAAGTTAATAAAAAGGACCAAGAGTTGGTACATCTCACATAGGAACATACAGCCAGCAAAAAAGAGTCAGAGGAAGCAACAGGAGTCTGAGCTACGTCAGAGATTTTCATTTAAATTATTTGGAGGCTTGGAGCTATTAGTTAATCTGTCTTCCAATACTGTTTAATATAACACTGAATAAATGTGGGTCGTCAATGGATGAGTGATCAACTAATAACTCCCCTAGTAATTGATTTATTTTTCTTCAATAAAGTTGTATAAACCAATCAAAAAAAGAGAGAAGAGTCACCAACTACACAGAGTGTGATGCGGCTGCAAGGCTGATAGCCAGAGACAGGACTGAGAGGACCTGTGGCCCCCTCTGTCCTCAGTGAGGATGCTTCAGTCATCAGAGAGGGAGCCTTCCAGGCCATGTGCCTGTGTGTTACTGCCTGGAGGAACCCAGAGGCAAAGTCTAATCAAAAGGAAGAATTATTTTACTTCCTTTCCATCACACGGTCTATTCCTGAGGGAATTCAGGGCAGGAACCTGGAGGCAGGAGCCATGGAGGAAAGCTGCTTGCTGGCTCCATCTTTGACTTGCTCAGGCTCAGCTTCCTTCCCCACGTGCCCGGGCCCGCCTGCCTAAGGATGGCAGCACCCACAGTGGGCTGGGCTTTTTTGCATCAGTTATCAATCAAGACAATACCCCCACAGATATACCCACAGGCCAGTCTGAGCTAGTCAGGTCTTAAATTAGGGTCCCCTCTCCCTAGATGACTCTGGATTACTGTACTAAATTTATGATAAAATCTAGCCAGCACTGAATACGCATCTAAAGCAAAACAAGAACGAAAATAGAACAAGAGAAGGAACTAAATCCCTGGGCCCATCTCCACATCAAGGTTTCTTTTCTTTCAAGAGATGGAGTATCGATATTCGTGCCAGGAAATATGAATGTGATTTTTGAATCTTTACTCCACCTCCGGGGAGATTAAATTTACAACCATGACTTACATTAAGCTGTGCAATTAATAATCCCTAGTTTCTAATTCCTGAAGATCTGTCTATCTACTTTTTGTCTGTCTACATAGTATTTGTTGATCATCTGTCTATTATTTTATCTATCTGTTCTATTTGTTGTCCATCCATCATCCACCCCCCCATGACAGCAATGCCATATTCAACTGATATTGTGAATAATTTTGTCCAAATATAGTCCCTTTACATTGCTTTTGAGGACTGATCGCCAGTTCAGCCATTCTCCCATGGAGAATTTTCTCCCTTCATCCCAAGTAAGTTTCTCTAAGAAATGGAACGTTTCTCTCCCGGTTTCACCCACTGCCCTCCTTTAGTAGAGTACCATAGGAGGTGGAGAGAAAGTTTGGAGCATCTGATGAATAACGATTTGCTTTGAACTGAAACATTCCCTCCTAGAGAAAGGAAGGAAGCTCCAAGGATTCAGGAAGTAAACACCCTTATGCTGAAGCTAAGAAGGTCTGCAAGGCTCCTTTCCAAGAAATAGGAAAAATAAACACTTGCTGAAGAGAGGAGAACTCTGGGACCAGCCGCTCTTCCTGGAGGAGAGACTGGCCTGTTCAGTGCCTGTAAGTTGTACATTGTGCCCCAGAGATGTGGTTTGTGTGAATTGTCACCTATCCCAAAGTGCGGTTTTGGATATGTAGCTGCCTTTGAGTGGGGCCTGATCCAGTAAATCACCCCTCACCTGTATTTCTGTAAGTGACCCCAATAAGCTCACTGCTTTACCAAGTTGCACTGTGGAGGAATGTTTCTGCCATCTGTTTAGTCAGATGTGGTGAGTAGGGGTTACCTTTTCCTTACACAAAAGCATCTAGAACCAGCATCACCTCATCCACAGCTGATACCCCTCTCTTCAATGAAAAGCCATTCCCGTAGTACTTTTCAGGGAGCCCAGCTTCAGGAATAAGTCACCAGAGCGAAATCCTCCACGGGGAACATTCACACCATGAGAAAGAACCATCTCAAACTTTGCTGTTTACATCACTGAATCATAAGAAATTCCATGAATTATTATTTAGAATTGTCATTTTGTTCAAGTGGTGAAAGTAAGTCTTAATGATGTGGAGGATTAGAATGATTTAAAATCCCCTGCTGTGCCTGTAACTGTGAACAAGATGTACTCTATCCTGCTTCTGTAATCCCCTTACTTCTGGCAGAAGTTAAGACACCCCCCTTCCCTTGCTTATCTAGACAAGCAAGTTATAAAACAATGAACTCTAGCTTACTCATCTGACCACCGGGTAGACAATTTTCACCCCCAATTGCTCTGTGGCCCTTAGAACTACATTGTCTTAGTTCCCAGGTTAGTTACCAATAGCGTGAGAGAAGTGCAAAATGCCCAAGGCTACAGACTGAGGAGAAGTGGCAGGGAAGAAGATGGTGGTGGTGGTTAAGACCAGCAGTCAGCCAGAATATGTTGCAATTTGAACAAAACCAATAGCAACGCCTATCTGATATTTTCTTACAATACTAGCTCACTCTCATAAACTTCATTAAATATTAAACAGAAAACTCAGCTAGCCTTGTAAGTTTAATGTAATCATGCCACTAAGCATTGAAAAGGGGACTTTAGTTCACTCTGGGAACTCATGTCTTGGAACAGCTTTAGGGCTGGCTACTGAAACTCAAGATCTCTCTGATCCTTACCCCCAGAAAATGAATCAAAACAGAACCTTAAAAAGCAGTTGCTTTGTGTTAGCCAACCACTCCTGGTCATGGCCTTGCCAGAGATGTGATTAAATACTCAGGGAGACTTTATTGGAGAAAACGGATTTTTCCTTTGCTAAGGGCTATCAATTGCCAATAGCTTCTTGGGTAGAGGTGGGAGCCCCTGTCTACGTCCCCCTCACAGTGCTGATACTCAACCTGACTTGAAGCTGCACAGGCACTGTTCTGTTTTGTCTGCATGCCAAATAGTTTCATGTCCCCTCGACACAAGCTAAAGTCACCTGAGAGGAGGGAGCTTCAGTTAAAAAATAAAAAAAAAAAATGACTTCATGATATCCAGCTATAGGGATTTTCTTAATTAGTTATTGATGGGGGGAGGGCCCAGCACATTCTGGATGGTGCCATCCCTGAGCTTGTGGTCCTGAGTTCTATAAGAAAGCAGTCTGAGCAAGTTGAGGAAGTCAGTAATCAGTATTCCTCCATGGCTTCTGCATCAGCTTCTGCCTCCCGAATCCTACCCTGCTTGAGTTCCTGTCCTGACTTCCTTTGATGACAAACAGTAAGCCAATTAAACCCTTTGCTCCCAAACTTGCTTTGTGATTATGGTGTTTCATTGTAGTAATAGTAACCCTAACTAAGACAGTCTATGTGGTAGTTTGAAAAGTAATGGCCCCCATAGGGAGTATCACTACTAGGAACTATGGATTTTTTGGAGTAGGTGTGGCCTTGTGGAGGAAGTGTGTCACTGTGGGGGTGGGCTTTGTGGTCTCCTATGTTCAAGCTACTCCCACTGTTGGACATAGTTTACTACTCATTGCCTGCAGATCAAGATGTAGAAATCTCAGTTCCTTCTCCAGCACCATGTCTGCCTGCTCACCACCATGAGGATAATGGACTAAACCCAAATTAAATATTTAATATTTAATGTATATTTAATATTTAAATATAATATATAATCTTTAACTATAATATTTAAATATGAATATTTAATATTTAATGTAAGTCAACCCAAATTAAATATTTTTTTTATAAATGTTGCCATGGTCATATGTCTCTTCACAGCAATAGAAACTCTAACTAAGGCAGTCTGTTTTTTACACAGAGAGAGAGAGAGAGAGACAGAGAGACAGAGAGACAGAGAGACAGAGAACATTGAAGTAGGGTGGGTAGGGAGAGTAGGGGAGGATCTGAGAGGAATTGAGGAAGGAGAAAGGGAAAAACAGGATCAAAATAAATTGTAAGAGAAAACTTTAATAAAATTTTTAGGAAAAAGTAGATGTATGAATGCCAAAAACAAAACAGAACAGAACTCCACCTACCTCTTGCTTCTTATAGTACTGGCTTGCAGAAGAGGGGGAGAAAGGATTGTAGGAGCCAGAGGAGTCAAGGGCACCACAACAAAACTCACAGAATCAGCTAACCTGGCCTCGTAGGAGCACACAGAGACTTAACTAACAGCCGGGGAGCCTGCATGGGACTGACTTAGACACTCTGCATGTATGTTAGAATTGTGTAGTTTGGTCTCTCTTAACAGAGAGAGCAGGGGCTGTGTCTGATTCTTTTCCTGGTTTTTGGAACCCTGCTCCTCATTCAGTCTAGCCCTGATAAATGGGGAGGAGCTTAGTCTTACTGCACATTCATATCCTTTGTTTTATTCACACTTCTCATGGGAGACATGCCCTTTGCTAAACAGAAACAGGGGAGGAATGGACTGGGTAATGGCAACAGAGCAGGCTGGTAGGGAAATGGACTGGGAGGAGAGGAGGGAGGAGAAACTGGCCAGGATGCAAAGCAAGCAAACAAATGTATTTATTTTTTAAAAGAGATGTTTACATTTTCAGGGTAACATTTATTGTAGAATATTGCAACTAAAGCATCATATCAATTATACAATAAGAGTTGTCACAATGCTTCATAGTTTCATTAAGAAAGTATTAATGATCAAATTGCAGAGGCAAGGTTACTCTCAAAACAGCTGAAAAATCGGATGGAGCCAATGGATTGAGGTGGTCCCATGAGGACCAGTGAAGATGAACTTCTCATTCTGTCACTGACTTAATCATTTTTTTACATTTTGTATTGACACTGAGAAAGCTCAATGCATGTATGAAAGCTCATAATGATCCATCAAGGCCACTCAATTAAACCCCATTATCACCTGGGTTTTATTCATAAAGCAAATTAAAGATTCCAATGTTCTTAGAAATCACCATCTTGAGGAACACAACAGAACTCCTTGATGGAAAGTCACGCTCCATTTACGGTTGCATCCCGTGGCACAACCTTAAGAACAATGGGTTTTTCTGGTTGAAGCATTGGTTTGTGGCTTAATTTCAGAGGGATCTGCAATAGTGTAAGAAAAATAAGAAAATCAATGAGTGAACCAACAGCAATCCCCAAAGAAAAGCTTAAAAAAAATTCAGGATGGTAATTCTTTGCAGAAACCTAAAAGCTGCATTTAACATCAAATATTTTGACTTCCTTATTCTCCAAGATTTGTCAACTAGATGGTGAGCGCATGCATCCAAACCATGCATTGGGTAAAGTGTTGATTGAGAATCTACTGTATACAGGACCTGAGATGAAGTCATGTTGGCTTAAGTTATTTCTGATCTGTGTTAATTTAGAGTAAAACAGGCAAGTTTAACATTTTTGAACCTGATTCCTAGTTATTTTGTCATATTATTTTTCTAAGCCCTGAAATGCTATTTTTGGTTTGTTGATACTTGCAAGCTAACTCTGAGAAGATACATTTCAAGTCTGTGGACAGTCCTCAGCTCCTAAATCATATGTTGCCACTGCAGTTGAACCCATTCTAGACAAGGCTTTAGGAGGACAGACATTTGCTTGCTTTTCTAGAGTCTATTCTTGTCTTGCAAGGATGGGGTGCATGAAGAATTCTGAGTTCTTCAGTGTTTTCCATGGTGCTTTAGTCTCATGCTATTCAGAGATGGTGGGAGGAATGCTTCCAGTAAGTTATCTTCTGATCACAGGAAAAGGAAGGGGAGCAAAGGAAGGAGTTGTCATGAAGATATAGAAGTGTCATATTTAAGATGACTGGAGCTTCCCAGTGCATCTTCCCATGTCAGGTGTGTCATGGGCTCTCAAAATTAGAACCTTGCTTTGTCTGTCTAAATCCCTATACATGCTTACGGTTTAAATACTTCAGTGTGAAAATAGTAAAATAAGTGAGGTTGTGTGGAGGTAAAACTACGCAACTACCTTAAGTCACAAATCACAGAATAAAGATTTCCATTTCTCTATTCATCCACAAATAAAACTAATTGACAAAGAGAAGTCACAGCTTAATACAAAAGTCCTCTAAATTAGCTATCCCCTTGCATGAACAGGTACAAGTTTTTCAGAAAAATATAAACTCTTTCTCCAAATGCTCCATCATATTCCTTTAAGATTTTAAGTAGTATACATGTGTTTTCCATAGAGGTATACAAAATGCATGTGTATAAAATATGCATACTAATGGTGTCTGTTAAAGGTTTTACTGGCTTAATGTTTTCTTGTAAGAATACTATAATTGTTAACCATACTTTAAGGCATTTACTAAAGGTTTTCAATATACACACTTTCCTCAAAAATGATTTGTAGTTTGTGGAAGAAATAGTATGAGGTTATATAAAAAAAGAAATTATATTCTTCCATATAGAGAGAACTAACAGAATCAAACTGGTGGCTTTAATGATGAAACATTGGCATAGGTGATGAAAACAGCCTGTGGAAGCCAAAAAAAGAGAATAAATAAATGAGGAAAGAAACTCAAGAAGAATATTGATTTGGGGAATGATCAAGAACTTAAAGTAGAAGAGTAGAATAAATGGGGGAAGATACATGATTTATGGAAATATGACAACTACCTGTTTTCTGGAGAAAGAACCCCAGAGAATTGAGGCAGAAGTACCAAGATGCTCCATGAAGTTGGAGCTCATTATAGCTAGGAACTTTGGAAAGATATATTTATTTTCATTTTGTGCTTAGGAATGTTTTGTCTGCATATATGCATGTATATCACACGTGTGCAGTCTCACAGAAGTAAGAGAAGCAAATAAAAGCCCCTGTACCTGGAGTAGCAAATGGTTGTGAACCACCATTTGGGACCTGGGAACTGAACCCAGATCTTTTCTGAGAGCGCCAAGTGTTTATAAGTGCTGAGCCATCTCGTGAGCCCTCACAATTGTGCTTTAAAATAATGATTTTCAACTTGGTCTCACATGCTGAGTAAGCAATGGGCTTTGAAAGCCACACTATGAGTGAGTTATTTTAAGGTTTCAGAAATGGCCATGAATCACAGGTTTCTGGTTTTCTTTTTAATACCAGGTTTTATGTAATCCATGCTGGCTTCAAATTCACTAAGTGGCCAAGAATTACTTGGACTTCTGATCTTCTTGCCTCCACCTCCTAAGTGCAAGGCAAAACCACAGCTACTTCATGCAGTACTGTGCATGGGAAGCAGGGATTTGTGAATGCTAGGTAAGAACTTTGCCAACTGAGTAACATCTCAGACCCCATATATGAGTTGTTAAGCTCCTCAGTGATCCTAATGTACAGTCAGGCAATGACAAGACTGTCAGAGGAGGGCTTCTTTTAGTTCTTGAAGAAGAGAGCACCACCCAACGAAGTCATGATCCCTGCACCTCTGGCTAGCAGGTGACATACTCAAACTACAATGGGCATGACTGGAACTTCAAACAGAATACATATAATGTTTTCATACTGACCTGTACTAACTCATCTGAATGTTACAGATTGACTCTTTGTTGACACAGAACCAAAGGCCCAGGGGTACAAATAACTCATTTGGCCATAAAACAAATTAGCAAAACTCAAAGAAGCAGATTCATTTTTCTACACAGAACCTTCAATTGAGAACATGTTTATTGAGATAGTTTCTCCCTCACCTGTGTTTCCTTACAAGGCTGGAAGGAGAAGTTCTGCAGGACTTTAGTGAGAGCAAGTTTCATGCTGATGAGAGCAAACCTCATGCCAATGCAGTTCCTGGGTCCATTCCCAAAGGGCATGTATACATAAGGATCAATGCTGCCCTTGTTCTCCTTGCTGAACCTGGAGCCACAGCAATGACAAATTAGCAAAGGATAGACACACAAGAGCCACATATGTGAAGTTTTCTTTAGACATCTAGCCAATAAAATACATGTAGTTCGAGAAAGGTTCGTTGAACTTCTGCTTCCAGGTATTTGACTCTGAGAATTGTACAGTAAAAGTCCTTCCCATTTTCTTTGTCCTATAAGGCTTCCCATAAGTTCGATGAAACAAATGCTGTTTGAGAGAAAATGCATCCTGTGTGCCCAATATGCATACGATAGTGATGTTATGGGTTAGGGTAATTAACCACTCTGATTGCATTGGAGTTCCAATATATAGGCAGAATTAATGCCTGATACTGTAAATTTTGTCAAAATCCAATGGCTAGGGTGGTCAGCCTCTAGGGGAGAAAGTACTATTGTTGTTTTGCTAAATGGATTTGGCATCAAACCATCTTCTAAATATTTGTTTATACACAAAAATTAGTGCTGCTCTCTGTTTTAGTCAGAGAAGCTTCTGATTTCCCAAGGAGACATTTCACACAGAAACCGTTAACTGGTCAAAATGCTGAGAATGAGTGATGGTGGAGTGCTCAGCACTTAATGGAATGTCTAAATCATCCCCACCAAGGCTATGGAACATCTCAGAAGAGGAAGCAGGATAAGGTAAGAGCCAGGGAATGAAAAGGGTGTTGTGAAAGACTCTCTTCTGGACCTGACACAGCCATTGTACTCATGAACTCCCAGCAACTGTGGTTGCCTGCACAAGGCTAGACCACGTTGATGTATTCCTTCATATATGTAGAGTAAGTTCAAGAAATTTCATCTCAGTAAAGAGCTTTTGACAATGAATAGTTACCGGAAGAGGGGAAAATTCTCTTCAGTGGTGTAGCTACAGGTGATTTGTCCATACTCCAGTAAGTAACTCCTAGGCCTACATTTATTCAAGCAACCCTAATTAAACTCATGAGTCACAAGAAAAAAGGGACTCATAAAATCAGGAGGAAGATTTGATGGCGACAAGTAGAGATTAAACATTAGTGGGAGGGAGAAAAGGCAGGGCAATGTCAAGTGGAAATGTCCAAAAATACCTTATATATGCATGCAATTGTCAATGAATAAAAAAAAGAGAAAAAAATTTTAAATCTAAAAGTTCATTAAGGATAATGCTGGGTTACATGCCTAAAAAGTACATTTCAGTTAGACTGAAGGAAAATGGGCTCCTGTCTCACACTTCAGTTGGTCATTTGCTACTTGAGGAAGGAGGAAAAAAATCCTCCGTATTTAAATTGTCACATTTTTCCTGTCTCTCTTACCCTCTCCTCTTTTTATTTCCTTCCTTTGACATTCTCCTCATAGAATGAAAATGTATACAACGTCACATTTAAATCATCTTCCTATAGGAGATACCATAGCATACACAGTCCAACATAGCTCAAGGGTGGGTTCCCATTGCTGGGATCCTGGTACCTTTCAGGGCGGAATTCCGCAGGCTCTGGCCAGTAGTGTGGGTCATGGTGAAGAGCATAAACTGGTATCATCACTACAGACCCTTTGGGAACAAGCACACCATCAATTTCCACATCCTGTTTACAGACTCTCTCAATTCTAAAACCAACTGGATATAATCTGAGGGTTTCATTCAGCACCATGTCGAGGTACTCCATCTCCATCAATTTGTCATAGTTGGGAGGTGCCTGGGAAGAAAAAAAAAAGATTTGTT
>PVIU01026788.1:0-21480 GCA_004026605.1 Ondatra zibethicus | reverse complement strand
TACCATTATAGAAATTTCATCTGATGGATGGAGATAGAGACAGAGACCCACATTCACATCAGAGCAATGGATTGAGCCCCCAAGGTGCAGTTGAAGAGCAGAAGGTGGGAGAAGATGAGTTAGGAAGTTAGGACCGTGAGGGGCTGGTCCACCTACTGAGACAGTGTGCCTGAACTAATGGGAGCGCACCAATCCAGCTAGACTGGGACTGAATGAGCATATGATCAAACCAGACTCTCTGAATGTGGTGGCGAAAGTTGGCAGATGGGGAACCCATCAACAATGAAACCAGGACCTATCTCTTTTGCATGTATTATCTTTTTGGGAACCGAGTCTTTTTGAATGCACTCCTTCCTAGCCCGGGAGGGGGGGTGGGCCTTGGACTTCCAACAGGGCAGGGCTCCATGCCCTCTTTCAAGGAAGAACGGGGATGGAGGAGGGGTAGGGAGGTAACGGGAGGGGACCGGGAGAAGGGTAAGAAAGGTAAAAATTTTATTTCTTTAATTATGTTTTTGAATGAAAAAAATAACACAAAACAATGCATGAAAAAAAAATCTGTCAATGTAATCCATCATATAAACAAACCAAAAAAATAAAAAGGACATGATTATTTCATTAGATGCCAAAAAAAACTTTTGACAAAATATAACATCCCTTCATAATAAAAATTTTGGAGAGATCAGGGACATATACCAAAACATAATAAAGGAAATATACAACAAGCCAACAGCCAACATCAAGCTAAATGGAGAGAAACTCCCAACGATTCCACTGAAATCAGGAACAAGATGAGGTTGTCCACTCTATCTATTCAATATAGTTCTTGAGATGATAGCTACAGCAATAAGACAACAAAAGGAGATCAAGGGATACAAATTGGAAAAGATGAAGTCAAACTCTCACTATTTGCTGATATATGATAGTTTACATTAGCAATCCCAAAAATTCTACCTAGGAACTTCTACAACTCCTAAACACTTTCAGTAATGTAGCAGGATACAAGATTAACTAAAAAAAAAAAAAAATCAGTAGGTCTCCTGCACACACATGATAAATGGGCTGAGAAAGAAATCAGAGAAACCTCACTCTTCACAATAGCCACAAATAGCATAAAATATCTTGGAGTAACACTAACAAAACAAGTGAAAGACTTCCATGACAAGAACTTTAATCTTTAAAGAACGATATTGAAGAAGAAAGTGGAAAGATCTCCCATGTCCTTGGATAGGTAGAATTATAGTAAAAATGGCAGTCTTACCAAAAGCGATCTACATATTCCATGCAACACCTGTCAAAATCGCAGCAAAATTCTTGACAGACCTCAAAAGAATGATATTCAACTTCATATGGAAAAGCAAAAACAAACAAACAAAAAAACCCAGGATAGCCAAAACAATCCTGTACAATAAAAGAACTTCTGGAGGCATCACAATCCCTGACTTCAAACTCTACTACAGAGCTGCAGTACTGAAAACAGCCTGGTATTGGCATAAAAACAGACATGAGGACCAATAGAACCAAATCAAAGATCCCAATATTGATCCACACACCTTCAAACACCTGATTTTTCACAAAGAAGCAAAAAATAAATGGAAAAAAAGAAAGCATATTTAAGAAATGGTGCTGGCATAACTGGATATCAACATGTCGAAGAATGAAAATAGATCCATATTCATCATTGTGCATAAAACTCAAGTCCAAATGGATCAAAGACCTCAATATAAAGCCAGCCACACTGAACCTTATAGAAGAGAAAGTAGGAAGTATACTCAAACGCATTGGCACAGGAGAACACTACCTAAATATAACCCCAGTAGCACAGACATGGAGAGAAACAATTAATAAGTGGGACCTCCTGATACTGAAAAGCTTCTGTAAAGCAAAGGACACAGGCAACAAGACAAAATGACAGCCTACAGAATGGGAAAAGATCATCACCAACCCCACATCAGACAGAGGTCTGATCTCCAAAATATACAAATAACTCAAGATATTGGTCATCAAAAGAACAAATAATCCAATAAAAAATGGAGTACAGAACTAATCAGAGAACTCTCTACAGAGGAATCTAAAATGGCTGAAAGTCAATTAAGGAAATGTTCAACATCATCAGAGAAATGCAAATCAAAACAACTCTGAGATTCCAATGTTCACCTGTAAGAATGGCCAAGATCAAAAACACTGATGACAACTTACGCTGGAGAGGTTGTCAGGTAAAGGGAACACTTCTGCATTG
The DNA here is from genome assembly GCA_004026605.1 of Ondatra zibethicus. Classification (NCBI taxonomy): domain Eukaryota; kingdom Metazoa; phylum Chordata; class Mammalia; order Rodentia; family Cricetidae; genus Ondatra; species Ondatra zibethicus. Next base: position 19,244 of record PVIU01026788.1, on the reverse strand, counting down.
CTGGTCGGAATGAAAGCTGGTACAGCCCCTTGGATGTCAGTGTGGTGATTCTCACAAAATTAGAAAACAACCTTCCTCCATACCCAGTAGTACCACATTTGGGTATATATCCAAAGGATGCTCATACATGCCATAAGGACATGTGCTCAACTATGTTCATAGCAGCTTGGTTTGACATAGCCAGGACCTGGAAACAACCAAAATGTCCCTCTACTGAAGAACTGGATAAGGAAAATGGGGTACAATATGAAGTACCAATAGCAGAAAATATAACAACATCTTGAATTTCCGGGTAAATGGATGGAGCTAGAAAACATTTTGAGTGAGGTAACGCAAACCCATGAAGATAATCATTACATGTAATCACTCATAAGTGGTTTTTAAACATGAAGCAAAGAAAAACAAGCCCACAGATCACAATCCCAGAGAACCTAGACAACAATAGGAACCTAAGAGAGACATACATAGATCTAATCTACATGGGAAGTAGAAAAACACAAGATCTCCTGAGTAAATTGGGAGCATGGGGACCTTGGGAGAGGGTTGAAGGGGAGGGAAGTAATTAAAATCAATAAAATTAAAAAAAAAGAATTGAAGGTAGAAAAGAAAAGAAGACCGTGGATGTTACAAAGAAACTAGATCAAGGGATATGGAATGCATCTAGTTGGGATGTGATACCTAAGTTATGATGTAAACTTTTATTCAAAGAGGGTTGAAAGTGAACATAAAAGTTTAAAAAGTGGTAACACATCTGGTCTGTGTTTTATCAGACTGTCTCAATGTTATATTGAAAAATGAACAAATGCTTAGTATAAATGTAATTGCGGTACTTTAAAACACTGCTCACTAAAAGTCCAATACAAACATTGATAGTTCTAAAGAGAGAATTGGGGGCTGAATTCAGGGTATTTGACATGCTTGTAATTTCCAAACCTCAGCTCTTGGAAGCCTGAGTCAGGAGTAACAAACCTTGAATACACCCTGGCTTATAGAATAAGATCCTGTTTTGAAAACAATTTACTATAAATCTATTAACTTTGTCTTAAGCATATAGTCAATTATAAGCTAATTTGTATATTGAAGTGTTAGGAAGGGCAACACTGATGAATCTATTACCTTTCCTGGGCTATGTTTGAACCTGCACATATGTGAAAATACATACTTATATTAATACTTACATACACATTAAAATAAATCTTTAAAAGTTTATTTTTCCTTTACTCACCCCAGCTAACTCTCCTATAGTAGACCACTTCACCTTTTCCTCCATGCCTGCACAGTTTAGAGATCTCTATCATTTTGTCTTCTTCCCCATCCCTTACAATTTCTATGGGCAAAATACTCTTTTGACTTAGGACTTAAAATGTGATTAACCAAACAGGTCATATCACTAATAAAAGTTAATTCTCTCCCTACTAGCATAACTCTCCAAAGCTGATATTTCCTCATTTATTAGTGAAATTTTATGATCATCTTTCCTTGTCCATGCTGGAATGTTCGCTGGTTTTAGTTTGAACCTTTTTTGTTCATGCTGTAACAATTAATGTCAGCACATATGTACAACTGCCCTGATGTTTTTGGGAAACACTGTTTTCTGTAACTTACCTTCCACTTCTGGTTCTTATAATCTTTCTGACCATCTTTCACAAATTTCCTTAGCCTTAGGGAAAGGTGTATCATGTCTCTCCCAATTATGATTGAGCACTCCGTGGTATCTTATTCTCTGCACGTTGAGTAGGTGGAAATTTCTGTATTGTCATATATTTCAAGAAGAATCTTATCTAACAAATGCTGAGAGATAAACTGTTCTATGAGTTTAGTAATAAGACATTAGGTGTCATTCTAATACTGTGTCCTCATAGGAGAAAATTAATATTAAGCTATCTCCTGAGGCCTTTGATATAGCCCCAAATCCTTGGCTCCATCAGCAGTGCTGAGAATGTATTTTATTACATGGAACAGGATTTAGTCATGATGTGGTTGGTTCCTCCTATAATATTTGTGCCAGTGTTGTACAAGTGGGGCATCTCTTGTAAGGTCAATTATTATTGTACCTTGCAGGGTTAACAGCTGGCTGAGACTGATAATTCATTTTATTCTGTTTCCGTCTATCACTATTAAAGTGATTCAATAGTGATAAAGTTACCAAGAGAGTATCAGCATGGTTTCTCCATATTTTCTGACTCAAGAATATTGTATCTGTACCAATAGGGCTGGACTCACTCTCATATTCTGTAGGAAAAGAAAGAGTCTTTTCAATGGCCTGTAGTAGTTGGGATCTATAGAATCCTATTGACCAATAACTCCTGAAGATGTGGCTCATTTTGGGAACTAGGTATTTCATTTGCTAGCACATGGTGTCTATGTGGGGTTTATGTACCAGTATAGAGTGCCTCTTAAAAATGTTTAAGATATATGTATATGTTTAAAGAAGCTTCTGTGATAGTAGGTTTTTCCATACTACTTTTTAAAGAGGTGTTTAGAGTTACTTATGCCTTCTTATATTTTTCTTTCTAGTACACCTTTCCAAGTTGAACTCCAATTTATCCATTTCTGTTTTTAATTCCCCCTTAATCCTTTATGAATTGTGATTTCTCCCCTCCCTTGAAAGCCCTGCTCCCCCTAGCACCTTACTAATGTCTTGATCTCCATTATTATTCAAAATGCAGGATGGATATTCAAGAATAAAAGATATCATCTTAAAATAAGAGAAAACATGAAACATCTGTCTTTATTGGTCTTGATTATCTCATTTGGAATGATTGTTTCAATTACATCCATTTACCTGAAAATTTTATTATTTCTTTTTCTTATAAGATGAATAATATTCCATTGTGCAAATATATCATATTTTCATCTTTCAATAAACAACTTATGGACATCTAGTCTGTTTTCACATCCTGGACAGCAATGAACAGGGGGGAGCAAATATCTCTGGAGTTAGAAACAATGACTTTTAAGCATACCCAGAGCTCAAGGATGACATGGCTGGATCATATGGGAAATATGTTTCTAGCATTTGGAGAAAACTTCACACTGAATTTCATTGTGGTTCTACCAGTTTGTACTCCTGCCAACAGTGAATAAGTCTTCCCCATTCTCCGTATGTATGCCAGCATCATTTAGTTTGTTTGTTTGTTCAATTTTGGCCACTATGACTAGAATAATATGAAATATTAAAGTATTGTTAATTTGCATTTGCTTTAAAACTAAAATATGTTCAAAAATGCTTCTATATTTATATTTCTTCTTTTTATATTTTGTCTTTGGAAACAGTCTATTTAGTTTCACGTCATGTTTTTTTTTCTTTTTTGTTTGTTTTTCTGTTGCTGTTTGGTTTTTGAGACAGGGTTTTTCTTTGTAACAGCCCTGCCTGTCGTGTCCTCAAACTCACAGAGATCTGCCTGCCTCTGCATCCCAAGTACTGGGATTAAAGGGTGCGCCACCACCTCCCAACCCATGACTGTTTATTTTTTTTAATTTACTTTTCTATTCTCTTGATATTTAGTTTTCTTAATTCTTTGTATAGTATAGATACTGGCCCTTTGTCACATGTAAAGCTGGTAAAGATTTTACCTAATCTGTAGTCTGCATCTTAACTCACCTGACAGATGTACCATCTACAAAAATTTGGGTTTTATGTGGTCCCATTTTTCAATTATTGGTCTTTATTTTAAAATAGAATATCAAGTGATTTTTCATTTTAACTTATTTCAAATTCAAATTATGAGTACTGTATTTGTATTACCCTCCTCACACACACACCTGCAATTCTATCATGCTACCGACGATTGTTGAGAAATCCTGTTCCTTTGCCTGTAGTTTATGCATATTTCCTATATTTTTCTCTATCAGATTCAGGGCATTTAGTATTCTTTTTTTAAATTTAATTCATTTGTCTATTCTACATCCTGACCACAGTGTCCCCTCCCTCCTCTTTCCACACTCCCTTCCCACTTCTGTGTCCCTCAATCCATTCCCCATCAATTTCTTCTTATTAAGGGGGCAAATCCAGTTTCAGTAAGACTAAGCGCCTCCCCATGTATTAAGGCTGGAGAAGGATCACAAGGAATAGGCTCCAGGAAGCAGCCAAAGTGCCTCCTTCTATTTCAGGAATCCTGCTAGAAGACCAAATCATGAAATTGTCACACATATGGAGGGGCCCTAAGTTGGTCCTATGCAGGATCCCTAAATGTTGGTTCAGACTCTGTGAGTTCTTATGAGCCAGGTTAATTGTCTCCATGGTTTTTTCTGTGATGTCCTGACTTTTGTGGCTCCTACAATCTTTACTCTCTTCAACATGATTCCCCTACCTAGGTACAATATTCAGAGGTAGGTCTCTGCCTCTGTCTCATTTACTGGATGAAGGGTCTCTGATGACAATTGTGGTAGTCACTGATCTGATCACAGAATATTGCTATTTTGGATATGTATCAACCATTGCTAGGAGACTTAGCAACTGGACTACCTGTAGATTACTGAGAGTTTCCCTTGCATAAAATTTTACCTGACACGAAAATGCCCTTCCAACTTTCCAATCATCTCTACTCTCCTCCTCCATTGACCCCCAACACAATTGCTCAACTTCCCATTCTCATCCACCCCCAATCATCCCAGATCTCTTCTACTGAGCATTACTTCAAGTGCTTTCCCCACCCAGGGAGAACCTTGCCTGCCCCCTGGGACCTCCTTATTACCCAGCCTTTCTGGGTCTATGGATTGCAGCGTATTATCCTTTACTGCACAGCTAATATCCATTTGTGAGTGAGTGCCACCATGTTTGCCTTTCTGAATCTGAGATACCTCACTCAGGATTTTGTTTTGTTTTGTTTATTTGTTTTATTAGTTCCATGCATTTACCTTTGAATTTCCTGGTGTTCTTGTTCATTTTACAGCTGAGTAATACTCTACTGTGTAAATGTATAACATTTAACTTTCTATTCCTCAGCTCAGGGACATCTAGGTTGTTTGTAGTTTCTGTGTATAACAAAGGAAACTGATATATACATATTGAGCAAGTGTCATGTGATTAAGCAAGTTTGGGTATATTTCCAAGAGTGGAAATAGGTGGTTCTTGAGGGAGATTGATTTCCAGTTTTCTAAGAAACAATGATATTCATTTCCAAAAGTGGCTGTGCAAGTTTTCACTCTCACCAGCCATGGATGAGCATTCATCTTGCTCCACATCTTTGTTGTAATGAGGGGCTCGGGCTGTGTTCCCGGCACCGGGCCCCTTGTTCTGTCCCGCCCGGCTCCCAGTGCGTACTCGAAATAATTACATGGAAACTGTATTCATTGAAATACTGCCTGGCCCATTAAGTCTAGCCTCTTATTGCTAACTCTCACATATTTGTTTAACCCATTTCTAATAATCTGTAAGTTGCCACTAATCATGGCTTACCCGGAAAGATTTAGCGTGTGTGACCTGGCGGGCTTCATGGCGGGTGGCTCTCTCTGGCTCTGTCCCCTTCCCAGCATTCTCTTCTCTTTATCCTGTCTATCTAAGTCCTGCCCTATCAGAAGGCCAAGGCAGATTCTTTATTAAACAATAAAAGCAACCCTAATACAGAAGGACCCTCCTATACCACATCTTCTCCAGCCTGAGCTGTAACTTGTGTTTTTGATTTTAGCTATTCGGATAGGTCTAAGATGAAATATCTAAGTCATTTTGATTTGCATTTCCCTGGCGGCTAAGGATTTTGGACATTTCTTTAAGTGTTTCTTGACCATTTGAAGTTCTTCGGCAGAAAAATTATCTGTTTATATCTTTACCTCATTTTTAATTGTATTATTTGTATTTTACATGTCTAGTTTCTTAAGTTCTTTCAATATTTGAGATCAGCCCTCTGTTCAGTGTGGGGTTGGTAAAGGTCTTTTCTTTCCCATTCCGTAGGCTACTGTTTTGTCCTATTGACAGTTTCCTTTGTCTTAGAGAAGCTTTTCATTTTCATGAGGTTCCATTTTTTAACAATTAATCTTAGTGTATGTGCTACTGTATTTGAGTCAGGAAGTTGCCTCCTGTGCCAATGCAATTAAGGCTATTTCTGGTTTACTTCTATCATATTCAGGATAACTAGGTTTATATTGAGGTCATTGATTCATATGGGCTTGAGCTTTGTGTGGGTTGATAGATATGGATCTATTTGCATTTTTCTACAGGATGACATTCCATTAGGCCAGAACCATTTGTTGAAGATTCTTTCCGTTTTCCATTGTATAGTTTTGACTTCTTTGTAAAAAATAAGTTATCCATAGGTGTGTGGATTTATGCCTGGCTCTTTGATTCAATTCCATTAATACATCGTCTGTTTTATGTCAATACCAAGTTGATTGTATTACTATAGCTCTGTAGTACAGCTTGAGAACAGGGATTGTGGTACCTCCAGCAATTCTTTCATTGTACAGAATTGTTTTTGCTAAACTGAACTTTATGTTTTTCCATATAAAGATGAACATTATTCTTTAAAGGTCTGCAAAGAATTGTGTTAGAATTTTTGTGGGCACTGAATTTCATCAGTAAATTGCTTTTGGTTAGACAGCCATTTTTCTATGTTAATCCTACTGATATATGAGCATGGGAGATCTTTCCATCTTTTGATATCTTCTTCAATTTATTTCTTCAAAGACTTGAGTTCTTGTCATACAGCTCTTTCGCTTGCTTATTTGAATTACCCTAAGATATTTTATATGGTTTGTGGCTATTGCAAAGGTTGTTATTTCCCAGATTTATTTCCCAGCCCAATTTTTACTTGTATATAAGAGGGCTACTGATATTATTTATATTTTTTGAGCTAACTTTGTATCTGGACAATTAGCTAAAGACATTTATCAGCTGTAGAAGTTCCCTGGTAGAATTTTTGGTTTGCTTGTGTATACTTTCATGTCATTTGCAAATAATGATACTTTGATTTCTTCTTTTCCAATTTGTATCCCTATGACCTCTTTTTGTTATTTGATATTATACTGAAGTTCTTGACTCACTTGTCATTGAGTTTTCTGCAACTTGAAATGTAAAGAATAATTTTCATTTTTCTTCATGTAATTATCCAGTCTAACTAGCATAATTTGTTGCAGATGATGCCATTTCTTCACTGTGTATTCTTTGTCTCTTTATAAAAAGCATCAAGTGGCTACAGGTGAGTGGACTTATGTCCGTATCCTCAATTTTAAGTGTCTGTAATATAATGTAAAATTAGGAAGGGATAACTCCAGCAGAGTTTCTATTTTTCAGGATTATTTTGATTATATATTTGTCTATGTGTTTACAAATGGAAGTTATTGTCTTTTCAATTTCTGTGAAGAATTGCATTATTATTTTGGCTAAGATTGCATTGATTATATAAATTGATTTTGATAAGATGAATATTTTGAAAATATCAAACAACTAATTCATGAGCATGAAAAGTTTTTCAGTCTTATAGTATGTTTCAAAATGTCACATCTTTTAAAATTATATTGCTTTCTCACATTTTTAGTTACATACATTTCAAGATTTTCTTGGAGACTATTTGTACTGGTTTGTTTCCCTGGTTTCTTTCTTGACATCTTTGTCTTTTGTATATAGAAAAGCTACTGATTTTTCTATATTATTTTTATGTCCTGACACTTTGGTTGATGTACTTGTCAGCTGTAGGTATTTTCTGATGGAGTCATTAGGTCCTCTTTATGTATCTGTCATTTTCAAATAACAAAAACATGATTCTTCTTTTCCTATTTTTATTCTCTTTTCTTCTTAACTTGTCTTATTGTTCTAATAAAGACTTCAAGCACTTCACTCACAGTGAAGGACAGAGTCTATCCTTTATTGTTCTTGATTTTAGTAGAAAATTTTAGAATTTTTCTCCAATTTGTGTGTACTTGGTATTGTATTTGTTACAGGCTTGATGTATAAAGTCTTTGTTTTGCTGAAATATGTCCTCTATGTGGTGTTTGTCAGGAAGTGTTGCTGGGTTATATTGAAGATCATTTCTGCATCTAATGAAAGAATTGTGGGGTTTTGTCCTTGATTCTGTTTATTTGGTTGATTAGTTATTTCACATGTCAAAGCATTCCTACATTACTGGGAGGAAGCTGACTTGATCATGTTGGATAATCTTTGTGATGTGTTCTTGAATTCAGCTTGCCAAAAATTCATTTAGAATTTTTGCATTTATATTAATTAGAGAGATTAGATATTAAATTAATTTTATTGTTGAGTTTTTATCTTGGTTTGTATCACGGTAACATTAGATTCATTGAAAGAATTTAAAAGTGTTCCTTTCAATTTTACAAAATAATTTGTGGAGTATGTGTTTTAAAACTTCTTCAATATCTGGTAGAATTCTGCTGTGTAACCATCTAGACATGGGTCTTTTTTGATTAAAGATATTGTATTATTACTTCCTTCTCATTGTTCATTATGGCTCAATTTAAATTGTTTACTTTGTCTTGATTTAATTTCAATAGGTCATATATATCTAGAAATTAATCCATTTCATTTGCATCTTTTAGTCAAGTAGAGTTTATCTTTCAAAAATGTCCTTATAATTCTCTTGATCTCCTCAATATATATTGCAATGCTTCCTTTCTCACCTCTGCTTTTAATAATTTGTTTTTTATCTTCTGGTTAATTTGGCTAATGGTTTTTCAATCTTGTTAATCTTTACAAAGAACCAATTCTTCATTTTATTGACTTTTTGCATTTTTATTTCTATTTCATTAATTTCAGGCCTGACTTATTTATTTTGATCTACTCTTTTCTGATATTATTTTTTCTTGTTTATCCAAGTGCATTATTGTTCATGTTTATACAAGTACAGTATTGTTATGGACACACAGTATCATTTTTTTTATTTAGACACTACAAACTTTCCTCTTCTGAATGACTGCCTTCACTGTGTCCCTTTAAGTTGTTGCATTTGTTTTTTATTTACTTACATATAGAAATTTTAAATTTTCCTTCTTAGTTTCTCACTCAAGTCAAATACTATTTAAAACAAAATATTTTAGCTTTCATGAGTTTTAAAATTTTATTAATTTTAAATTTTTAATTATTTTTCTGTTAATTTTATTATTTTTATGTCATTTTTTTCTGTGCATGTTCAGCTACAGAATTGTAAATGACCGAATTATATCAGCCAGATTTCAGACAATGACACATCCAGTAACTATCATACCATTATACATGTCAATAGCAGAAGCAGAAGAGGATGCCATCAGCAGTTTCTACACAGATCTATGGAATTAGAGCATAAAATGATATCCTAATTGTTTTGGGTGTCTTTAATGCAAGAGTGGGTCCCGGAGGGAGAATGGATTATAGTGTCAGTCATGGGAACATACGAACTCAGACAAAGGAACCATATAGGGAAATGATTGCTTGACCTCTACAATGCAAATAATTTGTACATATCCAACACAAAATTCAAGTAGGGTAAACCATGCAGATTCTGTATATGGGAATTCCCTGATGTACATGCAGCCAAACTGACTACATTATGGCCAGCAGTAATCTCTTATTTAACAATCAAAGCAGTTGATCATTTCCTAATGCTGATTTAGGGTGAGATCACCAACTTCCAATGGCCAACATTCAAAGGACACTTAGAAGAGACTCACCAGGCAAGACAAGCCAGAAGGTCGATTGCAAACAATGGATGAATCCAGCTGTATGGAGAGAATATAAGAGTACTACTGGAAAGAAGTTGAGGGAAACATTAAACTCCCTTTACAAATAGAGAAAGCAAATGGGAAAAAAAATCAAAAGAACTATACAGGAGGCTTCAAATAAGATACTTGGTTATGTAAAATGTGCAACACCAGTAGAATGGCTTACTGCAGAGATGATCAACCTGGTGGAAGAAAGAAGGAAACTGAAGAGAAAATAAAGAGGCAATCCACAAGCAGCAAAACACAACTATGTGCTGGGAGGACAAAAGAAGAGCAAAGAAATATAGTGAGCTGTATATACAAGGTATATGCAAAGAGGTTGAAGAGACTACACTTCATAATAAAACACATCTTGTCTACAGACGTATCAGATGGATAACTACCAGACACACTTCTCAGCCTCGGGGAATAAAAGATGGGCGAGGTCATTTATTAACAGAACCAGGAGAAGTAAAGCAAAGATGGAGACAATACTTTGACATCCTATAGAATAACCCTAAAGCTTTCAACATAGACTAGAATGAGAAACCCTTTGGCAGTTGCTCAGACACCAGAGATATTGAGGAAATATTAAATATTGATAGGAGCAAGATAGAGGAACCTATCAAATAGCAAAGCAGGAAGGCCCCAGGAGTCGATGACATCATCATGGAGAAGCTGGAGGCAACTACAACTGGCTCAGACACAAAGGCACTTATCAGACTCTTCAGAGAGATATGAGATCAGGAAGTGATTACATGGAATGGAAGCACTCAGACATAATTCCCATACACAAGAAGAAGGACAATCGGCACTGCTCAAAGTACAGGGGTTTTTGTGCCATAGCAGCAAGATCTTCTCCTCCATTATTCTGCAAAGGATCAAGGGCAGAACATAAGAAATCCTAGAAGAGGCCCAGCATGAATTCAGAGATAAAAGGAACAAAATTGATCAGATCATCACTTTGAGGCAACTTGCAGAAAAATTTGAAGAAATTGGAAAAGATTTATCTGTCTGTTACAACAATTAGATAGCATTTGGAGGAAAGGACTTTGGAAAACAATGAGGTTCTACAGGTACTCAGAGAAAATCATAAAAATACTAGAGAATGCCTATAAAGATACCTTTGCCTCAGTCAAACTGTGTAGAATTAAGTGATCAGTTTATTACAATTGTAGGAGTTTAGCAGGGATGCATTATCTCACCATTACTCTTTGATATATTCCTGAAATTAATAATAGCAACAGTCTTGGAAGATGAGGATATAGGCATTCAGATAGGAGGTATGCAAATCAATAACTTGTGTTTCGCTGATGATACAGCACTACTTGCTGGAAGTTCAAATGAGCTGTGGGCCATGATAAATAGGGTATAAGTGAAAACCTTGTTATGAAAGTTAACATCAAGAAGACTGAGATACAGCACACGGGAAGAGCACACACAAGGATTTTAACATTGTAATAAAGAATCAGAACCTCAAGCAAACTTTGTCTATCTGGGAGGAAACCTCAGTTAAAGGAAGGGACTATTTCAGATGTCAAGAGGTGGATATGGATAGCGGTGAGGGCTGTATTCCAGGCGCTAGTAAATTTTTGGTCAGCAAGAGACATAATTACAGCAACTAAATTGCAAGTATGTGAGACACTTGTCTTGAGTTTCCTTCTTTACAACCCCAAATCCTGGACAATAAAATGCTCCTCAGAACAGCAGGTGAATGTGTTTGAGATGGCACGTCTCAGGAGGAATCTAGGCATCACACAAAAAGATAGGCTGTGCAATGATGGCATTAAGAAACATCTCCATCTATAGAAGGAAGCTGCAGGATATGGGAACAGGACTTGAGATACACTGGGCATTTTATGAGAATCATTGCAGATATCCAAAGATAGCATTGCTTGGATTAGTGAACAGGATAAGGCAAACAAGAAGGACCATAAAACGCTGGATAGACAGCATAAAGGAAGACTATAGAATCTTTGGTGTGGTGATAATAAAAGCATGTTGGACTGCCCAGTATAGAAACAACTAGAGAACCACCATAATGCATGGGCTGCCCATGCATACTTAAGCACTGTCGGGGCATAAATGATGAAAGAACGTTTTTTTCATGTTTTATATTTAGACACTACAAATTTTCAATTTCTGACTGACTGCCTTCAATGTGTCCCTTAGATTTTAATGTGTTGCATTTGATTTGTATTTATTTAAGTATAGAAATTTTAAATTTTTCTTCTTAGTTTCTCAATTTAGTTATATATCATTCAGAACTAAAATGTTTAGCTTCCATAATTATTTTTATTAGTTATATTAATTTTATTATTTTTCTCTCATTTTTTTGTGTTGACATTCATCTTTATAGTGGTATTTTCAGGATGTTGGTTGTATCAGGACATTATTTCAATTTTCCTAAATTCCTTGACACTTGCTTTGTGTCCTAATACATGGTGTGTTTTGTAGAAAGTACCACAGTATCCTGAGAAAAAAAAAAGTTTATTGCTTGGTGTTTCAATAGAATGTTTTGTTGATAACTGTTAGAATCATTTTGTTTAGCATGTAATTTACATCCAAAATTTCTCTATTTGATGTGTGTGTGTGTGTGTGTGTTTGTGTGTGTGTGTGTGTGTTGGTGTGTGTGTGTGTTTGGATGACCTGTCTATTGGTGAAAGAGAAATATTGAAATCACACTCTGACTGTGTTGGGGTTAATCTGTGATTTTAGATGTAATGGTGTTTGTTTGTTTTGTTTTTAATGTGGAAATGGGCACCTGTGTTTGGTTCATGTATTCTTCGAAAAGTAATATCCTGTTTGTGGGATTTTTCCTAATGAGTATGAAATGTACTTCCTTATATCTTATAATTGATTTTTGTTTGAATATTTTTTCTTCAGAATAGGAATACCTATTTGTTTATTGGTTCCATTTGATGGGAATACTTTTTTTTATTCTAGCTATAAGTTGTAATAAATCACTGATAGTGAAGAGTGTTTCTGAGACACAGAAAAAAAAGATCATGTTTTCTAATCCCATTTCTTGGTCTATGTCTTTTCAATGGGAAATAAACACCATTAATATTGAAAATTATTGAACAATTTTATTAATCCAGGTTTTCTTTGGGCTGTGGTGTCGTTTTCTTTTTTGTTAACTCTTCTGGAATTGTATATTCTTTAAGGATTATTATTATTATTATTATTATTTTTAGTTTCTGTGACAGAGTTCCTCTGTAGCTTCTTTTTTTTTTTTTTTTTGAGCCTGTCCTAAAACTAGCTCTTTTTGACCTGGCTGGCCTCAAACTCACAGAAATCTACCTTCCTCTGCCTCCTGAGTGCTGGAATTAAGGACATGCCCCACCTCCACCAGGTATGGATATTTTTATTTTTCTCTTAGAACCATATATACCTTCTCAAATCACTTGTAGATCATAAATTCTTAAATCTGTTTATATAATAGGAAATTTTTCTTTCTTTTTCAATTACAATTGACAGCTTTTTTTGGAGGGCGTGTAGTACTTAGGACTGTCATCTATGGTTTATTTGAACTTGAAGAATGCCATTCCAAGATATTCTGGTTTTTAAGGTTCCCATTGAGAAGTCAGGTGTTATTCTGATGGTGTTTCTTTTATTTGTGACTTTTTTCTCTTGCTTTCTTCATTATCTTTTGTTGTTCTGTGCATTTAGTAGTTTGATTATAATATGGTATGCAAAGTTACTTTTCTCTTCCTCTATATTTGGTGTTCTGTATGCTTCTTGAGACTTATAGGCATTTCTTGAGTTTTGGAAAACTATATTCTACAACTTTGTTGAAAATATTTTCACTGCTTTTGATATGGTTTTCTTCTGAATCTACTATTCATATGTTGGTCTTTTTATAGTATTCCAGATTTATATGTCCCATCCATGGTATTTTTTAGACTTACCTTTATGTTTTACTTCTATATTTTTAGTGATCAATTTCTTCAGCATTATAACAAGAAGAACCCTGAGAGAGATATGCATGGACCCCACTGGAAATGGGAAGCAGATAAAATCTCCTGAGAAACTGGGGAGGAGGAAGAAGGGAGGGTGGGAGCAGAGGGGGAGAGGAGAAGGGTAGGTAGGAGGATAACAAGAGGGAACAGGATGTTTAAGAATGGGGAAGAACAGTGACACAAAGAAATGTAATTTATACCTTGACTGAGGAAACCATTAATGGCTAGTGAGAAACAGGGCTCTAAGGAAATACCCAGGGATCCACAAGGATGACACCAGTTAGGACTCTAAGCATCAGTGGAGACGATGCCTAAATTGGCCTTCCCACGTAATCAAACTGATGACTATCTTATTCTCATCATAGACCCTTCATCCAGAAACTGATGTAAGCAGAAGCAGATCTACAGCAAAGCACTGGGCCCAGCTACCGGAGACCAGTCCAAGAGAGGGAGGAGCATTAATATGAGCAAAGGAGTCAAGACCATGATCTTGATACTGACAATAACAGCTGTCCTGAGCTGTTTTTAAAGAACTCACTGACCCTGGACTGAGAGCGAGGGAATCTGCATAGGACCAAACTAGGAGTGTGGGGAACAGTTGCGAGGCTTAGGTAGTCTGTGGGGCCACTGGCAGTGGGACCAGGATTTATTCCTAGTGCTTGAACTGGAATCTAGGAGCACGTGCTCTTTGGAGGAATTCTTTTCTGAGTATAGATATGGGGGGGGGGGACCTTGGTCTCGCCTCGAAGTGAAGTGTCACACTTGTTGACTCCCCATGGGAAGCCTTATTCTTTCTGAGGAGTGGATGAAGAGATGGGGTGGAGAGCAGGGTGGAGGAGGAAGAGGAGGAGAGAAAGTGGGAATGGGAATAGGTATGTAAAAAAAGAAAAAACTGTATTAAAAATTATTAATAAAAAAGAACTGATATTCCTTCTTTTTTCTTTTTTTATTACTTAAAAAATACCAATCCAAATTTCCACTCCCTCCACTATTCTCAGTCCCATCCCTCTCCCTCCACAGACCCTTCCTCCACCCCTTCAACCCTAAGGGAGTGCCATGCACCCCACCCTGTGGAAAGTCCAAGGTCTTCCCTACTATGTCTAGGTTGAGCAAGGTTTACATCCAAAGAGAATAGGATCCCATGAAGCTGGTATATGCAAATAGAGACACATCCCAGTTTCACTATCAGTGGCCCCTCAGTCTGCCCCAGCTGTCAACCCCCTTCAGGGGGGGCTTGGTTGTTCCCATGCTCATTCACTCCCAGTCCAGTTGGAGGTGGTGAGCTACCATTGGTTCAAGCAAACTGTCTCAGTGAATGACCCCTTCATGATCTTGAATTCCTTGATCATACTCTCACTCCCTCCACTCTTCAACTGTATCTTTGGAGTTCAGTCCAGTGCTCTGATGTGGGTCATTGCCTCTGTTCCCCATCTGCTGTTGGACGAAGGTTCTATGGTGATATTGAACATAATCATCAGTCTGACTACAGGATAAGGTCAGTTTAAACACCCTCTCCTCTATTGCTTAGGGTCTCAGTTGGGTTCATCCCTGGGGGTTCTTGGGCATTTTTCTAGAGCCATTTTTTTTTTGCTAACTCCATAATGGCTCACTCAATCAAGATATCTCTTTTCCTGCTCTCATATCTGTCCTTCCTCCATCTCCACCATCCCATGCCCTCAAGTTCTCCTCCCCACTTCTCTTCTCCTCTACCCCCAGTTCCCCTGCTCCCAAATTTTTGCCTGATTCCAATTTCCAGGTGGGTCTATATATGTTTTGCCTTGGATTAACCTTATTACTTAGTTTCTCTAGGATCCTGAACTATAGGCTTGTTGCCCTTTGTTTATGACTAGTATCCATGGAATGGGAAAATATCTTCACCAACCCCACATCAGACAAAGGACTGATCTCCAAAATATATAAAGAACTCAAAAAATTAGACATTCAAATTCTAAATAACCCAATTAAAATGTGGTGTACTGAACTAAACAGAGAATTCTCATCAAAAGAATTTCAAATGGCCAAAGATACTTAAGGACATGTTTTTCATCCTTAGCTATCAGGGAAATGCAAATTAAAACAACTTTGAGATACCATCTTACTCCTGTCAGAAAAGCTAAGATCAAAACCACTAATGATAGCTTATGCTGGAGAGGTTGTGGAGCAAGGGGAACACTCATCCATTGCTGGTGGGAATGCAAACTTGTGCAACCACTTTGGAAATCAGTGTGGCTGTTTCTCAGGAAATTAGGAATCAACCTACCTCAGCATTGAGCAATTCCACTATTGGGAATATACCCAAAAGATGCTCAATAATACTAAAAGAACAATTGTTCAACTATGTTCATAGCAGCATTATTTGTAATAGCCAGGACCTGGAAACAACCTAGGTGCCCCTTAATGGAAGAATGGATAAAGAAAGTGTGGCACATCTACACATTAGAGCATTACTCAGCGGTAAAAAATAATGACATCTTGAATTTTGCGTGCAAATGGATGGAATTAGAAAACATCATCCTGAGTGAGGGAACCCAGACCCAAAAAGATGAATATTGTATGTACTCACTCAGTAGTGGATATTCCTTTTTCTTGATGAAGTCTGCTATTGAGTCTCTGAGATTTTTGCTTAACATACTGATTTATAACTTTCAGTTTTATTTCATGTTAAATTTTCCCTAGAAATTCTATTTATTAAATTTCATGTTTTAAACTCGAATCAATTTAATTTGATTATTGCATTGTATTCTTTTTTGTGGTCTTAGGGCCATCAATCAGAGATTTATTCATGCCCTCTTTGAGTTTCTAGAATATATTTACATGTATTTTTTTGAAATCATTGATCTGTGTATTAGCTTAGTTGCATTTTTCATACCACAATAAAATGGGGTTAAAATTTTCTGTAGGAAATATATTTTCTTAGTTACTTATTTTGTTTGTGTTTTTGGTATTTGACCTAGTCATCTGGAATTAGGTCTTGGTAATATTTCTTTTGTTTAATTTTTCATTTAATGATTTTTTATTTTTTAAATTTCATTTTACATTCCAACCACAGTCCTCCCTCCTTCTACTTCTCCTTCCCTCCTTGTAGTCCCACAGCATGTCCTTTCCTCCCAAAGGGGAAGGGCTTCCTTGGAGGGTCAACAAAGATGAGGGAGGAACAAGCCCCTCCCTCTGCATTAAAACTGAGCATGGAATCCCACCGTAGAGAATGCTCTCTGACAAGCTAACTCATGCACCAGGGATAGATCCTGGTCCTATTTCAAGGGACCCCTCAGAAAAAAACCAAGTTACACAACTTCTCCCACATGCAGAGGGTATCATTTCTTGGTGTGTTATCTGTTCTTACCATTTAAGAATGGATATTTTGATAATTGTTTGGGATTACCACAATCTGTCAGGAACTGTGGCAATTCTAAACAATTATTCAAACAATTTTGGGTCTACTGTGTTTCTGAGTAAGAATAGGGTGTCAGAAGATGTTTCAGCTTGGAAAAGGATGGGTACAACCTGGGAATCGAAGAGGTAGCCTATTGTAGCTGAGAAGATATTGTCTGCTAATATTAATAAGTCTGTAGTCTTCTTCTGGTCCTGATTTTGCATAGCACAGTTTCCAGTTCCTGGTCATTCCCATAAAAACTGCTGGTCTTGGACTTCTAGTAAGATTCAAGCAGGAAGGGTGCCATCCAGAGTGTTATATGGAATAGGCAGGAAGACAGGGAAATAGGTCACTGTGATGCACATAGAATTCTGAGAAAGTCTTTATAGAGTCCTGTGTCAGGCACCAGACTTGCTAGTTGATAGGGTTACCATGACACAGATAAGTAAGGGAATGGAAGCAGATAACATACCTCTAGTGTTGGCAAAGACTTGATGCAGTCCCTATGCTGTGTATGCTATTTTGGAGGGTGAGGAAAAATAAATTATATCTTTAAAAAATGCCACCTTGTTTCACCGGTTTGCTGCAAACTCTTTATTTCTGACCTTTGAGGTATTTTGCCTGGGTTAATAAGACATTTTTCCAGAAAAATACATCATGTCTGCTTCTTTCTCAAATTATATCTCCTCTACATCTCCCCAAAATTAACAAAAATCTTATGGAGAAAGTGTTTCAATATACAGGAGAGGGAAGGTCCATGACATAGAGTAGATCATAGCAAATACTGCACCTAGCATACAGATATTCCAAGCACCATAAAAGAACATTTATTTGGTGTTCTGAATATGAAGGAATAGAAAGGATTTAATGGTGTATATGCTAGATAAGTAAGAGGGAGTTTAATAGACATGCCCTTGAAGCAACAACTGAGAGAAAGACAGAGAGAGAGAGAGACAGAGAGACAGAGAGACAGAGAGACAGAGAGAAAGACAGAGAAAGAGACAGAGAGAGAGAATGTTTTAGAAGTTGAAAAAAGTGTTATGTATGATTTAAAGACAGAGCTATATATGCTTAAAATACAGGTGCAATAAAGGCATGTTTGCATGCTAATCAGCATTTCTATTATCTTGACATAAGTAAGTAAAGTGACCCTGCTTTGTTACCTGTTTAGCCATCCCTATGATTAATCCTGACAGTGATAAATGATGTCTGACCCCTCATTTTATTTCAGCATTGCAGCAGGTCATTTACATTTCTTAGAGCCTCTTGAATTTCAGCTTCCCAAGATACATTCTACTGAAATTTTAATTAACAATTAAAATTTTGCCTAGTGAAAAAAGATTTTTATGATGAACAGGCCTTAAACATTCATATGAATCAGTTACATGGATAAAATGACCAGGTTTGTGCTTCTTGAAGTGTTATAATCAAATGTTCTTATAAAATAATCTGCTAAGGATAAGAGTGGTGCACATATATTCACATAAAATGGGGCATGACTGGGCATAATGGAAGAAATTAATGAAAGGAAATTTAAGATGGGCATCAGCAGGAAAATGATTTTAATGAGAACTAGTGAATGGTGCGATGATTCCCAGGAGAAAGTTAGGAGATTCCATATTTTATGCACATTTGCAGCTCTGTAGGGTGAGAGCATGGACTGATAAACCTTGTTGATGGATTAGAAAGCAAGGATTGTCTATTTCTTATGTGAGTGGAGAGAAGATGCTTTCCCTTTTTTCACATTCTTTTATTTTTCATTCAAAAATTTACACTTCCACCCCTTCTTCCAGTCCCCTCCCTTTCCCCCACTACCTCTCCTCCTTCCCCCTGCTTCCTTAAGAGGGGGCAGTGTACCCTGCCCTGTGGGAAGCCTGCCCCCTCCATCCCGGCCTAGGAAGCTGTGCAACCATATAGACTAGATTCCCAAAAAGCTAATACATGCAGAAGAGATAGGTCCCAGTGCCATTAGCATTGGCTTCTCAGTCAGCCCCCATTGGCAGCCACATTCAGAGAGTCCGGTTTGATCATATGCTCATTCAGTCCTGGTCCAGCTGGATTTGGTGAGCTCCCATTAGATCAGGCACACTGTCTCAGTTGGTGGACCAGCCCCTTGTGGTCCTGACTTCCTTGCTCATCTTCTCCCATATTCTGCTCTTCGACTGGACCTTGGGAGCTCAGTCCATTGCTCTGATGTGAATGTGGGTCTCTGTCTCTATCTCCATCCATCAGACAAAATTTCTATGGTGATGATCAAGATATTCATCAATGTGACTATGGGA
>PVIU01026787.1:0-21467 GCA_004026605.1 Ondatra zibethicus | reverse complement strand
AAGGAAGAAGTCAAACTTTTGTTATTTGCTGATGATATGATAGTGTACATAAGTGACCCCAAGAACTCTACCAAAGAACTTCTACAGCTGATAAATACCTTCAGTGAAGTGGCAGGATACAAAATCAACTCAAAAAAATCAGTAGCCCTCCTATACACAAAGGATAAAGAAACCGAGAGGGAAATCAGAGAAACATCACATTGTCTTTTAAACCTTCCCTTTGGGGCTTCCGTTGTCCCTCAGACATCTGAACCTTCTCTTTCTGTCTATTCTCTTCTGAATTAAATAAAGCTTGTTCTCTTAAAAGAGGTGGTTAACGAATATCCCAGCACTGTAATGTGGAGTGGACACAAGGTCCCACTCCTAGCCAGGAAGCGCTTCCCAGCTGATGCCTGTTGGGCAAGGGAAAATCGATTTTCTCCAATGGTGTGTCACTGGGCATATCAGCCACACTCTAGGCCCATGTCCTGGACTGGTTAGCTAGCACAAAACAGACTCATGTTTTATTGTGTGTGTATCTGTTCTGTTTGGTTTGGGTATTTTTTGTCTTAATGGTTTTCTTTTGTTTTCTCGGGTTCTTTTCGTTTTTGAGAGAACGAGGGAGAGAGGAAGGGAAAGAACAAAGTTGGGTGGGTAGGGAGGTGGGGAAGAGATCTGAGCTGGGGAGGTGAAAGCATATGATCAAAATATATTGTATAAAAGAATTTTAAATACTTTTAAAAAATTAAAACGAGGTTGGTTAAGGGCTGGGGGAAATATTGCAGTGGAAGCTCATTTGCCTAGCATGCACTAGGACCTGGGTCAAATTCCAATGAGTAGACAATAAATAAATAACCTGGCTAAATATTGCTCATTTAAGGTTTGCATTGTTGATAAAGGAAGACTGGAGCATAGACAATCGGATGTTCCAGACACTCGTGAGAAGGCTGCAAGGTGTCACATGGATGTTCAGATGGGTGCAGAGGCAGGAGCCATGGCTTGCTTTTTCCCTTACCCTTGCCATATATTTTGGCTGTGCCCCAGGTTTACAGGACTTTCTAAGCACTATCTGTCAGTGTTCTATCTTTTTTTCTGAAAGGTTCAAAGCTAAACCCTGACTCGCAGGTAAGATGCAACCCTTACTGAAATAGCACAGTGTCAGCAGAACACAGTCTTATTGGCTCATTATCAGGCAAGGTCAGGATATTATTTCTGGAAGCTTCTGAAAGCCACAGCCTGTTAGGAAAAAAAAATCTGCCCGAGGATTTCCTACAGCTCTCTCTCTCTCTCTCTCTCTCTCTCTCTCTCTCTCTCTCTCTCTCGTTCTCAGGAGCGCTTCTGTTGGAAGTGCTCCTTTTTTCTCTTTTCTTGGGCCTCCTTTTAAAATGCTAATGAATTTGCTTGATCTCTGCTTCCACCCTTCCCCCAGCTAATTTGGGAGATAAAGAAGGGGAGCTGCTATCTATAAAAGATGTGCTTGTCTTTCCACCTGAGCTACCTTTATATCTCATCCTCCTTTTTAGCAAGAAATGGTGTCAGGCCCTAAACACCAACATATATAACGTTGATTGTATTCTGCATAACAAATTGGATTAGGATAATTACCACACAGATGTTAAAAAACCCTGAATGCAAATCAATGCAATTAGTCATGACTTAATATACTATAATTCACACATTGGAAAGTCTTATTGTGATTATACTATTTTAGAACTAAATGCTTTAACAGAAAGGGGGAAAGAAAAGAATTCTTTTGCTCTGGTGATGCACGTGCTCTGAACAAGAAACCGTTTTATGCTAATCTGGAATTTCACTACTCGGAATTCTTATTAACTAATCAGATCCTTCCATTTCTCTTGCCCCCTTTTATAGCAAGATGATTTCATGCGCAATTCAACTTGAATGCCACCATTATGAACAAAAGGATCTGCACACGGATGCTTTTTGACAAACATGGTTTTAGAAAACCCGAGTCTTGGGTGGTGGGGAGCAGGCTCTCCCCTCCCTGATGGGCTCTGAAACAAAGCCAAGTGTAAGCAATTAGAATGAGTCCAAGTAGCCCTGAAGTAAGAAGACCTGTCACAAGGCACAGGGGGCTCTGATCTGTCTCAAAGGATCAAGCAGTTTGAGGGGGTGAGCAGGGGGCTAAGCTGCAGCTTAGGATCCTTCTTTCAGGCTGTGCATTCAAGTGCGATGCTGCAGCAACCCAAGGAAAGGTGCCTTTATCTAGTTCACACGGGTCGCCTTATAAGGATCGGGCAGTAGTTTAATCACAGAGAAAAAAAAAAATAAAACAACCTCTCAAAACAACAGTAGTTGGGACCCCTTGAGTTAGAACAGTGAATATAGAGATCCAGCTTTCTAGGGCCACATAGTGAGAAATAACTAAATAAAACTTGTATCTCAGGCTATATAAACAGCTGCTTTTTATGGGGAGTGCACTGGGGATTGAACCTGGAGCCTTTGCATGCCAGGCATGTACTCTACCAGTACACTGTATCTTAGGTCTCTTTTTACTTTTACTTTGAGACAGGATCTCACTAAATTACTCAGTCTGGCCTTGGATTTACTCTGCATTTCAGATGGACTTTGAACTTGTGGTTCTTCTGCCTTAGCCTTCCCAGTAGACAGGGCTGGCCCGGAATTCTCTTTGTAGCTGAGTCTGACCTTGCGCCGATCCTTCTGCCTCAACCTCCCTTAAGCATGACCACCATACCAGGCCTGTAGTTTGCTTCTTAATATAAGTACACGCTGTGCAATAAAAAATTGTCATTCAGCTGAAATTAATGTTGCTAAGTATTCTGTGTCTTATACTATTTTTAAATTTTTCATAGTTTTAAACTTGTACATCTCAAACTTTTTTTTATCATTTATTCATTTCTTTTGTACTATTGTCTGGTCTCAGACTTGTGAGCAGTCCTCCTGCCTTGGCCTCCCGAGTATTGGGATTACAGGCATGCACTGTCACATCTGACTTTGAGCCTCATATCTTATTTGGCCACTCTGATCTCTTCCCTGGCACTCGGCAAGGAAGTTGACAATTAAAATAGACCTAAGGCTGTCAGTGGTCCTCACAGCTGAACATGCAATCAGAATCACCTGAGGTGATTAAGACTGATGATGCTACCCCCTCCCTCCCAGCCCTTGAGTTTCTGATTCAGCCACTCAGGATAGGGTCTGAAGATCTGCATATCTAACAAGTTTCCAGGGGACAATTCTGCTGCTCTAGTGACCACAATTTGGGAACCCTGGTTGTAGGATGGCAGAGTGGTAGAGCATGGAGTAAGAGGTACCAATATCAGCAATACACCAATGATGAAAAGTCTGAACCTATCCTGCAGGGCTGCATGTAAGGGACAGAGCATGTGGGTGAAAAGCCCCCATACACAAATATGGAAGAAGCCTGGTGCTATGTAAAATATCCATAAAGGGTCATGACTGGCCTGGTGGCATTGAACTTCTAATTTTTCCCAGCTCTCTGGCTCCTTCCACCCTCTGAAGTGCTCTCTTAATAAACAAACTCTATTCCTACCGCTCTCCATGTGGCCCTCATCTAATTGTTTGTCCTGTAACAGAAGAGCCTGGAAATCCCAGCAAATGTTCTCCAGATTCCCACTCATGCCTGTATCAGCAGTGCAAGCTCAGTAAACAGGTTCAGTGGAAAGTAGGTGTGTGTTGATAGACTGATCCTAAGCAAACAGAAAGTGCTGATGCCCTTTCGCAGCAGGGCATGTGGGTTCCCTCAACAGCTTATCTATTGGGCTCTGCCCATCTCAACTACCTCAAAGCATAATTCCCCCTTGGCTGCTATCACTGCAAAGTTGTTCACATGGATTGCTTCCAGACGTGTTTCCATCTGTACCAACTTTAAGTTTGCTTCCTTATTTTCTTTAGGTGACCATGTCTTGGTGTGGGACAATGGTCTGTATTCTGTCAATTATATTTTAAATAAATGCTGATTGGCCAGGTGGGACAACCAGACAGGAAGTAGAGGCACGGCAACAAGAACAGGAGAATTCTGGGAAGAGGAAAGCTTGGCTGGCATTCCTGACCCAGCCACAGAAGAAGCAAGATGTGACTGCCTCGCCAAATAAGGTACTGAGCCACATGGCTAACATAGACAAGAATGATGGGCTAATATAAGTTATAAGAGTTAATAAGAAGCCTGAGCTAATGGGCCAATCAGTTTATAGTTAATGTAGACCTCTAATGTGATTTCTTTGGGATTTAACAACTGCAGGAACCGGGCAGGACAGAAAACTCAGTCAACAATGTCTTTTCATTATCTAAGCCAGGGACAACAAACTAATGGCCTAGGGGTACCAGGGGACAAGACTGTAACCATTTCCTAAACAGAGAAGGAAACATTTTGAAGTTGCTGGAAATTTTTGTGAAACCATTGCTTCCTTTTGAAGCTTTCGTTCTTTGTTCTGAACAAGTTGTCAAAATGATCTTTAAATTACCTAAATCTAAGGCACCAAATCCTCATCACAATAGGAGACCCCACCATTGTCAGGAATAGGAATGCGGAGCATTTGCTTAAGGAATAGTAGGGATTCACCAGTAGACTGAAATTAAGATATTAAAGTTTAGTCTGAAGTTGTATTTGAGGTCCAAATATATTGTAACAAGTTTGGATAGACTAGGTTGTCCAGGCCAATTTCTGGAGTCAGGAAAGGGTGACAAAATTGTTGAGCTAGGAGACAGGAGAATGTGGCTGGCTTTGTCATGCAGGCTCTGAGGTGAAGTATGGGCAGTTTTCTATGAGGTCTTTGAAGCTGCTTAGACCAAACACTGTTTCAACCCAGCAAATCAGGTTGGGGTGTGGCAAGGTGGGGGAGGAGGAAGTGGGGTGAAGTCAAAACTAAGAATCATGTGTATGAAAGATTCGGAAGGGTCTCAATCTACTTTATCTTGAGTAACTGAGCCCCAGAGTTCCTGTGGTTGATTATATAGGCTGTGGAATGGGATCCGGAAATGGGTTTGAAATTCTTTTCTAAAGGACTTCAACTGAAAGAGTGGATTTCCTGTCAATACAGTTATAGATGATCACATTCACAATTAATTTGAACATTAATTGAAATGTTATAGCTTGTCTTGCATTGGAGAAGTGGGATAAACTCGTTACATGTGATGCGGACGTGGTGTTTTCTCTTCATTTTGTATGCATGGCTGAGACTGTTATTGTTCATGGCATTACCAGGGAAATTGGGATCTCTCTTGGGGTTTTTAGTTTCTTTAGTAAAAAATTTTAAGAACAGACTCAGAAGAAAATTTGAAGACAGTTTTTTTTTGAATTTCTAAAAACGAAACAAAACAAGACAAAACTGCAGGGCAGGCAAGCTGTAAAATTGTGGCAGCTGCCTGGAGGAGGGAGATGAAGACGAAGACAGAAAGCCATGCTGGTTGTAAGTACCATGTAGACATCTGAGGCTGACAGCAGAGATTTCTTTAATTTGCTGTAATCTACCTACTGATATTTCCACCAATATATTTGGAGGGTGTCCTGACTTATGACTTTGTTCTGTTGCTATAAAAACTTCATGAAATTGTTACTACTTAGAACATAGTGTTAGGCATGACCTACATCTGTATTCCTGGGCCTTGCTCACTCATGTTTGGCTCTAGAATAAATGATTATTTTCTTCGAGGTAAAAACTGTGGATTTTTATTTCTTCCCCATCAACACTTCAGTAATAAATTAACACAAACACAGCACAAATTTGTTTCATGGATCTATATTTAAAAGTTCTAAAATCAAGGTATTAGCAGAGATATATTCTTCCTGTAGCCTCCATGGGACAATCATTCTTTGCTCTTTCCAACTGCAAGAAATCACTCACAGTTTGGTGTCATAGCCCTTTCTTTCATCTTCAAATTCAGCAACACATCATCTTCAAAATTTTCAGGCCTTTGTCACATCTTCTGACTCTGTGATAATATCGAGTCTATCTAGATAACTAAGGTCAATATCACCACCGAATGATTTCTGATTTAGTCACAGCTACCTTTCTTGCCACATATAGGTGCATGTGTATAGGTTTCAGGGATTTATAGGAGGAGAAACCATTACCTTATCTACCAGGAGAAGCATCAGGAGACATAGTACTAAACATGGAAACATAGTAATACTTTCCTAGATTATGCCAGAGTCAAATCTGATCTAATTTGGGGAGTTTCAATGGCTCCTAAATTGTTGGGAGGTTATAGCCTCTAGATCTCATGGGATTCCCACATGGCACTTACTATATACAGCATCTAATGCTCTTTCTTGGTGACACAGTGGCACAAGCTCTAGGATGGAGGAGCAAGGGCTTGGGTACTGGTGGGTTTCCCCCAAGGCTCCTTCTCAGAAACATACCATTTTCACAGATGTCAAAGGCATGGCAGTGGGTTGCAGTTACTTGCTTAATCAAAGACAGAGATTACCTAGCATTTGAAATGGAAACAAAGACTCCAGAATGTCTTAAATGAGAGTGTTACCTTCCTGGGAAAACCCCTGCTAATTTATGAGCAAGAAAGTAAAGTTGCAAGCAGCTGACCTTTTCATGTTGTTCAGTTTATTTGTAGTAGGTGCTAATCCTATATACTTGAAGAAATTGACAAGCACTATTTTTGATTTTTTTCAGAAGAGAAAACGGTATTCCTTCTTTCTTCCTCTAAGGATATTTACCTACAGCTCTTGATGATGACGATGACGATGACTCTTGACTTTGATCTAGTCCCTGTAATATGTGGGGTCCTGACTGTGGCCTCTGAAGGTGAACTGAAAGCCACATTGGGGTAACTAAAATTCTGTTAAATGGTGCACTGATTAAAAATGGCAATTTCAGTTTAATCACTTGAATTAGGTTTTTGAGTGATAATTTATCATGTGGGCTAAAAAAGAAAATTGAATTCTCAGTAGTATTTTCTTCCCTCCGTGTTTTTCTTGTCTCCAAAAATAAAGTATGGATATTAGCATCCACGGAGATAAGAAAAACACAGAAGGGAAGAAAATACTACTGAGAATTCAAATATCCATACTTTATTTTTTTGTATATTAGATATATAAAGTAATGTTTTTATTTGTGACATTTCTATACACGAATATAATGTATATTGATCTTATTCACCCTGTTTGCCTCCTCTCATCCCTCTTTCTCTGCCATTTTACTTATATATTTCTAACAATCTTCCTTTTAGTTTAATGTCCCTTTTTCTATCTTCCTAGGTTCCAGTTATGACAGAAAACAAGATACTTGTGGGAACGGCTTATTTCACTTAACACGATGATCTCCAGTTCTGCTCATTTTCATGCAAATCATTTCATTTTGAACTTTTGAAAAACCCTGAAAAATTAATGTATATTGTACAAAATGATGGGTTTCATTGTGATATTCACACATACTAATAATGTAGTTTTATCATATTCACTTTCTATTACTCCTCTCTGCATCTCCTTTCTCCCTCCTATTTTCATGTTTTATATGTGTGGGTATGTACCTAGATTTCACATATGGGAGAAAATGTGATATTTATCTTTGAGTCTGCATTTGCCCATTAAAAGATTTTTAAAAGTTTTAAAATTATGTGTAGGTCTATGAGTACGTACATGTTAAAGCAGGTGGACTCAGAGGCTAGACATGTTGGATCTCCTGTAACTGGAGGAAAAGGAAGAGCAGCCTGGCATGGGTGCTGGGAACTGAACTCTGGTCCTCTGCCAGGCTACATATGCTCTTAGCCACTTAGCCATCTCTCCAGACCCTGCATTTGCCCATTTTTAATTTGGATTATTTTTGTTTTTTAGTTTTTTTAAACTTTTTACTTTTTAATATATATTCTCTGTATATTAATCTTTTGTCAGATAAATAGCTGGCAAAGATTTTCTTCCATTGTGTGAACTGTGTGTTTACTCTGTTTCTGTTTTGAACATTTATCTATTTATTGTGTGTGAATGCCAATGGTGCCTGCTATGGCATGCATCTGGAGGTCAGAGGACAATTTGCAGGAGTCAGTTTTCACCCATCACATGGGTTCTGGCTATAAAATCAGGTTGTCTGACTTGGTGGCAAATGTATTTATCCACTCATCTGTCTTACTGGTCCTGATTGCTTTCTTTCTTGTACAGAAGATTGTTAACTTGATGTAATCTCATTTGTCATATTTTGCCTCCATTTCCTACACTTTGAGTTTTATTGAGGAAAATTGTTGCCTGGGTCAACATCTTGAAGTATTGCCCTTGTATTTCAGTTTAGTAGTTTTGGAATTATAGGTCAGAAACTAGGGTCTTATGATCCAGTTTGAGTTGGTTTTTGTATAGAATGAGAAACAGGTATCTCATGTCAATCTATTACAGGTGGTGATCAAGTTTTTCCAGAACCATTTGTTATAGAGACTTGTATTTTCATCAATAAAATTTTTGATACTTTCCTCTTGATACAGTTTTGGTAAGTCATATTTGTTCAGAAACATATCCATTTCTCCTAGATTTTCTCATTTGTTACTATACAGTTATCTTTTTCTCACCTTCAATTTCTCTTTCTCATTCTGGCTAAAGGTTGGTTGTTGGAGAATATTACTTTAATCATGTAAAGATGTGCTACATTTGTTTATGTTGCAGACTATTACTTTAACTATGTAAAGGTGTGTTGCATTTGTTTATGCTGCATTTGTTTAACTATGTAAAGATGTGTTACATTTGTTTATCATTTGTTTAATGATGTAAAGATGTGTTTTGCTTGCCTAAGGCAGCCGATTGGTCTAATAAAAAGCTGAATGGCTAATCGTTAGGTTGTAGAGGGATAGGTGGGGCTGGAGGACAGAGAATAGTAGGAAGAGGAATCTAGGATCAAGAAAAAAGAGGGAGAAAGAAAGGGAGATGCCCGGAGCCAGGCAGTCAGCAGCCAGACAAGGAAGAAGCAGGGAAAGTAGGATGTACAGAATGAAAGAAAGGTAAAAAGCCCTAAGGCAAATGTAAATAAAGCAAAAACAGTTTAAATTAAGTTAAAAGAGCTAGTGGAACAAGCATATGATAAGGCCAAGCATTCATAACTAACAATAAGTGTCCATGTATCATGACTTGGGGCTGGAGTCTAAGAGAAAGCCTATTACACTTTGCTAATTTTGCTTACTTTTTTCAAAGAGTCAATGCTGATTCATTGATTCTTTGAATTATTCTTTAGTCTCTATGTGATGGGCTGAATGAGAAGGGATCCTGTGGGCTAATATATTTGACTGCTTGATCCTTATTGGTTAGTACCATTTGGGAAGGATTAGGAGTTATGTCCTTGTTGGAGGAGGTAGATCACTGATCACTGGCTTCGACGTTCCAAAGAACTTTTCATCATTCCCAGTTAATTTTCTCTGCTTTCTCCTACTTTTGGATAAGGATATGAACTGTCCGTGCTGCTCCCGAGCCATGCCTGCTCGCCTGCTGCCATGCTTCTGTCCATGATGGTCATGGACTCTAACCCTCTGGAACTATGAACTCCAAATATTTCCTTCTATAAGTTGCCTTGGTCATGGTGTTTTGTCATAGCAATAGAGAGATAGCTAAGGCACTCCATTTCATTTCTTTACGATATGCTTTTTATTGCTTAAAAATGTTTTTTTTTGATGTAACTTCTCTTTGCTATAAACTTCCTTCTTAGTACTGCTTTAGCTGTATCTCACAGATTTTGCTATGTGTGTTTATAGGTTTACTTGATTTAAGGAATTTTAAAACTCCTGTGTTTCAGTCATTTTTAATAACTGAAAATGTGTGTTATTCAGGGCTGAGTCTATGGCTCAGTTGGTAGAGTGCTTTATATAACTAACCACTTTATGATTGGATTTGATACTTATTCCATAGTATAGAATTTACATCTGGTATAGGTGGTCAAAATAACATGACTGGAGAGGCTATTGCTATTATTTTACTAAATGGACATGATATCACATTGCCTTCTAAATAACTATACTTACACCCATAGATTAGTGCTGCTGTCAGCTTTTGTCAGAGAAGCTTCTTTTTGGAGTAGTAGTAGTGTCTGCTGACTCACAACTGTCTAAAATAATGAGAATAAATGGTAGGTTTCTCACAAAGAACAGAACTGATAGAATGAATGAGTGTGTGTATTTTAAAAGGGGATTTATTAGAGTGGCTTTTAGTCTGTGGTCTGGGTGGCTCAGCCTCAGTGGCTGTCCACTGATATAAAGGCCAAGAACCTGGTAGTTGTTCAGTCTGGTAGCAGTTCCAATTTGGTGCTTGAGTCCCATGGAAGTCCTAGAGAGCTGCTGGTCTTCAATCTGTGTTGAAATTCGAAAGAAGTAAATTGTAATACTAGCAAATAAATGTCTCAGCAACAATGATAGATGAACTTGCCAGTGAGCATGAGGGCAATCAGGTAAAAAATCAAATGCCTCTTTCTCTCATGTTCTTTTATGTGTGCTGCTATCAGAAGGCATGGCCCCAATTTAAGGTGGGTCTTCCCATCTCAAATGACCCATTCAAGAAAATTCACAGGTGTGCCCAGCTGTTTGGGTTTCAATTCCAGATGCAATCAAGTTGACAACCAAGATTAGCCATCACAATGTTGACTACCCACCCAGAAATAGGAGAGCTGTATGACCTTCTTTAAAGCTCTGGGAACATTACAGAAGAAAAGGCAGAATGAGCGAAATAACTTCAAGAATGCTGTGAAATTCTGACTTTTTCACATGGATGGTCACTGCACTCTTGAACTCCACAGCAGCTGCAATTCCCTGTACAAGATCTGTACTAGGTTGGGGGCCCAACAATATCCTTTCCTGGAAGAGGGATGCAGTTGTGGGATCCTGACATCCATGAAGATTTATCCACAGTTAATGGGTAATTGGGGAGGGAGAGACATTTTCTTCAGTGAGGTAGTAACTGGTAAGGAGCCCATGTTTCTGTAAACAATCTTAATGAATCATTGAGTCTTTCTGTCTCTCTCTCACACACACATTGAAACAGAAGGGGAGCTAGTTGGGAAGAGGAAGGGGATTAATGGGAGTGGAGGGCATGAGAGAAGATAATATTATGCACACAATACCTGACCTTCAGTCCCAGTCTCTGGGAGGTGGAGGCAAAAGGATCAGACTGAACCTGAATTAAGAACCCTCTTGTCGTAGCGTCCTAACTTCTGTACCATAAAGCCTCCTAACTTCTGTACCATAAAGCTTGCCAACATTATTTCTTAAGTTGAAATACCTGCTAAGGTTTGAGTAAGTGTTCATCCCGGCCACCCGGCTAGCTTAGTCCCGAAATAACAACACAGAAACTGTATTAATTAATTTACTGCTTGGCCCATTAGTTCTAGTTTCTTATTGGCTAATTCTTACATCTTAATTTAACCCATTTCTATTAGTCTGTATATCACCCTGAGGTTGTAGCCTACCAGAAAAGTTTCATCACATCTGCCTCCTACCACAGACCCATGGCATCCCTCTGTCTCCGCTTTCTTCCTCCCAGAATTCAGTTCCGTCTTCCCCTAAGTTCTGCCTTTCAGGCCAAGGCAGTCTTTATTCATTAACCAATACAAGCAACACATAGCAAGAAGGACCTCCTACACCATTTTCCCTTTTCTGTTTAAACAAAAAGGAAAGCTTTAACATAGTAAAATTCTAGCAAGAATTACAGTTACAATATTTATATCTACTTTATCTTTTATCATAACAAAGGAAAACTATATAACTATAAATTCTTCAACTCCATCAAAGACTCCAGAAGGATATAATATTACCTATGTAAACTGGAAGTGCATTGTAAGCAACTTCCAAAATTCTAGAATTGACAGAGACATCTCGCTCCCTGGACAGTCACCCAAAGTTCTTCTGTGCTGTTGGGGCATCTATCTTCAGCCTACAGGCCCATAGTATCCAGCAGACTTTTTCATGAAGCAAGAAATTTCAAAGACAGTTCAGTCACTTTCTTCTGTGTCCTGCAGAATGTCTCGCAGACTCTTTTATGAAGCAGGAACCCCGAAGGACCATCTCACCTTTAGGCAAGTTCAGCAGGCATCTCACTGTGGGTACTGCATGTCCAGTTCAGCCGTTCAGGCAAGAGCAGTTTCTTGCCCAAATGTCTAAGGAGCCTCTTTGATGCCCATCTTCCTCTTAAAGTAATTGGTGCTACCAGGAGCAGATGTGTCTCACTGTCATGAAAAGTCCTAAATTTTTAAAACATTTAAATGCCATATTCTGAAGGTCTCTGAAAGATTTGAAGAATACCTAACTAACTGAAATATATCTCTATACATCTAGAAAATTTAACTAGTGTGACTACAAACTTGACTATTATAGAGGATTATCTATTAATCTATATTTCTTAATTATACATTACATTTTTAAATGAACTACACAATCACAATACCTTAATCAAGAGCAGAAATATAACAAAATTGACCTTAAATTTGTATCAATAAACCAAGATCTATACCAAAGCAAATTATTCATATCTAGTAAGACTGGATTTTTGGCTGGAGTTTGGCACAGTTCCACTCAGCTAGGCTACTGGTGTAGTTCACAGGCATTTTTAAAGACCCTGGTATTGTTACCCTGTACAAACCCCAAAATAAAACAGTGAAAAACTAAGGGAATAAACAAAACCCCAAACAACAAATAGCTTCTTTTTGCAGTAGAAGACAATTAACACTGAACCCTCCAAATTCAAACCAGACAAACTCCCAGCATGAAGGAGGGAAGGTAGACTCAAAGCCCTGCAGCTGGTTGAAGAGCTATTCACATTTGATTACTGCCAGGAGAGGGCAAGTCAATGTTCTTCAGTGGAGCGACACCTAGTATATCAGCCACACTTCAGGGCAGGCTCTACACCCAGGACTAGTTGGCCAACACAAACTGGATACATTTTTTATTTTGTTATTATTTTTTTATTTTTTGTTTTTGAGACAGTGTTTCTCTGGCTGTCTTGGAAGTTGCTTTGTAGACCAGGCTGGCCTTGGACTCACTGACTTCTTTCTGCCTCTGCTTCCCAAATGCTGGGATTAAAGGAGTGTACCACCACTGCCTGACCTTCTTGCTTTTTTTTTTTTTTTTAAGATAGGATTTTTTTTTATGTAGTTCTAACAGACCTGGAATTCACTCTGTAGACGAAGCTAAACTCAAACTCATAGAGATCCACTGCCTCTGCCTCCTGAGTGCTGGGATTAAAGTAGGGAGCTACTATACTCAGCTTTTTTTAAAGGGGGGGAAGTTGGATGGATGGTTGGGGGGTTATGAAGGATCTGGCAAAAGCCAGGGGAAGAAGGATAAGGATGGGTATTATCAAAATATATTGTATGACATTCTCAAAGGATAGCTAAAACATTATTTTAAAAGAGAAAAGGGAGGGAGGAAGAGAGAGAGAGAGAGAGAGAGAGAGAGAGAGAGAATGAGAATTTCCTGCCAGCTAAGGCAACCTTCAGAGGAGGAAGCAGAGGTAATGATTTGGGACTATGCTGAACAGAGCTGCTTTCTGAGTCTTTTTAGTTGGTATACTGTGACACAGGATATTGATCAAGGGCTCTTTACCCTTCCATTCATTCTTACAGACATCAAGTGAAGATGTCTAGACTGAAGCTGTTTGAAATTGAGTTGCATGTCAGAAAAGAGCTAGCAGGGAATACACAGGGCAACAGGCAGACTCTCTTTGGAGCTTCTCAGGCTCTGTGCCTCGGGAGCACAACAAAAGCTGGAACTCCTTCCAGATACCTTTTCGCGGGTGACAGTGGGGAAAGAACTGTGAGAACCTCATGTTCTACTGTCCCTAATCCTGGCATCTCAGTTTCTGTACCTATGTAACCCCCAGACAAGAGGACATACGCAAGACTTGGTGTGTTTCCTGTTCTGCGTTTATTAAAGGGCAGCACCTTCCACTCGGTCCTGCATCACAGCCTATGTTCTTCACAGGATAGATTTCTTAGGTCAGTGCTTCTCAACCTTCCTGATGCTGTGGCACTTTAATTGTTCCTCATGTTGTGGTGGCCCCAATAGTAAAATTCCATTGCTACTTCATAACTGCAATTCTGCTAATCTTATGCATTGTAATATCTGGTATCTGATATGTGACCCTTGTGAAAGGGTGGTTCATCCCCAAAGAGGTCATGACCCAGGTTGAGAACCTCTGCCTTTGGTAGTTTGAGTAAGTCTCTTCCATGAGCTAATGTTGTCTTTAGTTGCCTGCAGAGCTAGTACAGAGGAATGTCCCCTGAGTCCTGGAGATGCAAACATGCAGGGCTTTCTGATACTCTGAGCAGCACACATTCAGACAACAGTACAGCTGTCAAGGTGGCTCCCTGATGCAGCACCCTAAAAGTTTGTTAGGAGATGATGTAGACTCCCTCTAAATCCAGCCTACTCTGCAGAACCCAAAAACTATCAGCTTCCCCACCAATACATCTTGCCGAGACCACTTATCTACCCCTGCAGGAGGACAGCTCTCCTTCCCCTGGCCATGGTGCTGTTGGATGGGGGCTGGGATGCTCTATTCCTGTTTCCACACACTTGTCCTAAGTCTGAGTTTCACCAGACCTCCAGCCTCTCTGCTGGTGAGTTCCGGTGCTCTCCTGTATCCACTCACCTCAGCACATGCGACTGGACTGGCTGCTTTGTGCGGGAGCAGGTGAGTCCTTGATGCTTCTGTTCCTCCATATTTCCTGAGTCCAAGGCGTTTTGTGCCCCCAGTAGAGAAATCACCTCAGTCTATCCTTAGGATTTCCCAGCTGAGGAATTTTCATTCTCCTCCACTGTATCTCCTTCAACTGTGGGTCAGGGTGCTATGGAACACTGCATGTTTACATTCTGGTAGAGTTTCCTAGAATTCGTGCCTTAGAACAGTTTTTGTTTGTTTATTGTTCTGTGTGTGCTTGTGTGTGTGGATGCAGGCGCTCATTGCTACAGTGCACGTGGAGTCAGAGGACAACCTTTGGGAATCCGTTCTCTCCTGTTTCGTTGTGGAATCTGTGGATAAAACTCGGGTCATCAAGCATGCATGTAAGTGCCACTGCCTGCTGAGGCATCTATCTCACCTCAGCTTCAAATATTTTCTGGCTATTCTTATCACTGTAGCTTTATGGTGGGTTTTTTTTTTCCTTTCAAATCAAGCATATTTTTTTGAGGTTAAAGGCACAATGTTAGTTTTCCATCCCTTTCTTCCTTGTATGGCAAATAAAGCTGACTGTTCTGGGTGTAGACTTTACCTGTTAACCTTTGCACAGGGAAGAGGATTTAGAAAACGGAGTAGTAACGAAAGGACGGAATAAGCGTGTATGCTCAATTGCACATTCCTATTTGTCTTGCTGTGATCGCTGGCTACACGACCCGTTTTCTCAGAACTATAGAACTTTACTTTGGAGCAGCCTTTTCAAATGTGTTCAAATGTTCCACAACATTTGGCTCGTTAGCATGATCATAGTCATACTATGAGTTAGCTCAATTTGCCACAGTGAAGCGCTCTCTTGGGCTTCTCCTACTCTTTGACAGTGTGATCATCTCTAGTGCTGGTTAGTGTTTACTATCAACTTGACACAATCTAGTCACCTGGGAAGAGGGAACCTCAATTGAAGAATTGTCTAGATCGGATTAGTCTGTGGCCGTGCCTACAAGAGATTGTCTTGATTGGTGATTGATGTGAGAAGGCCCAGCCTACACTGGACAACTTCATCCCTAGGCAGGTGTTTTGGGAAAGTATAAGAAATCTAGCTGAACCTGGCATAATCCCAGCACTTGGGAGTCAGAGGCAGGCAGGTCTCTGAGTTTGAGGCCAGCTTGGTCTACATAATGAGTTCCAAAACAGTCAAGGCTGTTATGCAGAGAAACTCTGTCTCAAAAAAAAAAAAAAAAAAAAAACCAAAAAGGAAAAGAAAAAATAGAAAGACAGAGAGCTAGCTGAGCATTGTCTATGTGAGTGAACCAGCAAGCAGCATTCCTCCATGGGTTCTGATCAAGTTCTTGCCCTTACTTTCTTCAGTGATGGCCCGTGACCTGAACGTTTAAGCAGAAATAAACCCTTTCCTTCCCAAGTTACAGTGTTCTATCACAGTAACAGAAAGTCAAAGTAGAACAAGTGGCCGTCTCTTGAAGATCACAGTCCTTGGCAATACACCCAGATTCAACACAGTGATGATATATGTCTGGAAGTGATGAGGGAATATCATGGAAACCTCTGCCTTGGCTTCTCATGCGATGACCCTGGCCTCTGTCAACAGTGGAACATTGTCCAGTGACCAGAAGATGTGCACTTGAAGCATTTGTTGTTGCAGTCAGAGATTCCAAATCTGAGCAGCCTGCTGTGCTGGAGACTTGGATGTAAGCCTGGGGAAGCAACTTCCAAGGCAGCAGCTGTTTACTTTCAGAGTCCTTGCTTGGGACACATGTGGGATGAGCACAGTCCCACACAAGCTGTTGAAGACAAATTTCAAAATTTTAAGATATGGCTTTTGATATTCTATTCTGGGCATTGTTTTTTTAAAAACTTTTTTTCTCATATTCTCACTCTTCAACTGGACTTTGGTAGCTCAGACCAGTGCTCCACTATGAGCAAAGAGGTCAAGACCATGATGGGGACACCTGCTGAAACAGTTTCCCTGACCTAATGGGAACTCACCAACTCTGGACTGACAGTGGGGGAACCAGCATAGGACTAAACTGGATCCTCTGAATGTGGGTGACAGTTGCATGGCTGGGGCAGACTGAGGGGGCCACTGGCAGTGGCACCAGGATTTATCCCTACTGCTTGGACTGGCTTTTAGGGAACCTATTCTCTTTGGATGGATACCTTGCTCAGCCTAGATATAGTAGGGAGGGCCTTGGACCTTCCTCAAAGCAATGCATCTTACCCTCTCTGAGGAGTGGATGGGGTTGGGGTGGGGGAATAGGTGGAGGAAATGGGAGGAGGGGAGGGAGTGGGAATGGACATTGGTATATAAAATGAAAAAAGATAGTTTGTTTTCTTTTTTAAAAAATAAAATAAATTTTAAAAATCTGGTATATAAAAATAAAAACTTTTTTAACACACACACATAGAAATTTGTTTTAAATCATTTTTCCTGCCCATTATCCCCTCTCTTCCCCTCCTTTTCCTACCAAAAATCTTTCTTCTTCCCTTTCCTACATTTTTTTTGGTGACTTAATGAATTTAATTAGAGTTGGTTACATGAACATGGGTGTGGGGTTATGTATTGAAGTATGGGTAACTTACCAGGGACTACACCATGGGACAGAAAGACTCCTCTTACCCTAGCAACCTGTAACTGCCAGTAGTCCCTTGGGGAGGGTGGAGCCTCATGAGTTTCTACCCACTCAAGTTGAAATGTTGGTGAGTCCAGTCTTGGGCCAGTAGTGTGCAGGCGAACCCAGCTGTAGTGAGCTCGAATACAGCAGTGGAGCTGGAGAGTTAGCTCAGAGGTGAAGAGCACTTGTTACTTTTCCAGAGGACTGGAGTTCAGTTCCCAGCACCCACATAGCAGCTCATGCTGTCTGTTACAAGGGATCCAGTGCTGCCTTCTGGTCTTTGTGGGGACGGCTTGCACTGCTTGCACTGCTTGCACATGGTGCACTACCACACATACAGACAAAACACTCATAAACATACAAATAAAAGTAAATAATTCTGCTGGTAGAGCATGAGACTCTTAATCTCAGGGTCATGGGTTTGAGCCTCACATTGGGCATCAGATGTAGCACAAATTCTAATTGGTCTTAATAAATAAAACTTGGAGTCAGATATTAGGGGGTGAAGGCTGAAGGATCAGCGAAGCAGTGCGGCCGGTCACTAGAGAGACCTTTGACCTCTACCAATGCTCAGACCGAAGGGGCGATCCTGTCCTCACATTGTCTCCTCAGATTGTAACCTCAGACTGAAGGGGCAATCTGCAGACTGCACTGTGTCTCCACCAAACTTCAGACTGCACTGAGTTCCTGTCTCCTCCCCTTATATTCCTCTCTCCACCCAGCCACATCACTCCTGTCCCAACCTCCCTAATGCTGGGATTAAAGGTGTGGAATCCCAAGTGCTAGGACCACCTTTGTGTGAGCTCTTTTTCCCTTTTAGACAGATTCAGTCTTGTGTAGCCCAGAGTGGCCTTGAACTAACAGAGATCCCTCTGCCTCTGTCTCCTGAGTCCTGGGATTAAAGGTGTGTGTCATCACTCCCTGGCCTCCTTAGCTCTGCATTCTAATCTTCAGGCAAGCTTTATTTGTTAAAACACAGACAAAATATCACTACAGGGCATGGTGATGTACAACATTAATTCCTGCATATGGGAGGCAGAGGCAGGTGGATCTCTGTGAGTGTGATACCAGCTTGGTCTACATAGTGAGTTCTAGGCCAACCAAGGTTATACAGTAAGACCCTGTCTCAAAAATGACACATCTGTATGTCATATCAAAATCCAATCAAGATCTTTGAAATGCCCAGGCTTTCCTCTGTTGTAAGGCCTTTTTCAAGTTCTAGTTCCTGTGGAAAGCATTCTCTAGTTAATATAGTCCTCTTGGATGTAGACAGATCTTCTTTCACCTGTTTCTTTGACAACATACATATGCTTTCTGAATTTTTTTATCTACCTGTAAAGTGGAAATGATACTAGCTTCTACTTCCTAGTGTAGTTTCCGTGATTAAATGAATTTCCTTTATCCTGGCACATTTAAGTTTTTTATTGCATTTTAATCTATGTGTGTGGGTACTCATTTATAGGGGTCAGAGGACAAGTTGCCTGAATTGGTTTTCTGCTTCTACCATTGGTTCCAGGGATGAAACTCAGGTATAATACTTGAGGGCTTACCACATTCTCATGCTTGGCAACAAGAGTGTTTGCCCACGGAATCATCTCAATGGCTCAATTTTGGCCTTTTTTTTTTTTTTTTTCCAAGACAGGATTTCTGTGTGTAGCTATGACTGTCCTGGAACTCACTCTGTAAACCAGGCTGGCCTTGAACTCACAGAGATCTGCCCACCTCTGCCTCCTGTGTGCTGGGACTAAAGATGTGCACCATCACTGCCTGGCTCTTTTGTGATATCTTTTATTGTTTTAAGACTGCAAATATATATTTTGTCTCTTGACTAGACTTTTTAAGGGTACAGGTTTTTAAAAAGAATTATTTATTTATGTATATGGGCATTTTGTCTGCATATCAAAAGAGGACATTGGATCCTATGGGACTAGTTATAGATGGTTGTGAGCCACCATGTGGATGTTGGGAACTGTACTCAAGACCTCTATAATAGCTGTCAGTACTCTTAACCACTGAGCCATCTCTTCAGCTCAGGGAAGAGTTTTGAAGGACACTTTTCTTGTTTTGAAGAGACCCCCCGGTAAGGGGAGACCTACCAGCAGATGCTCCCCACCAAGAGAAGACCCCAGTCGACTTCGGCTGCACAAGCAAGAGGCATTTATTAGTTGGTTACACAGGCCTGCGGATGCTGCAGCAATCGGGTTGCTGAGCATGCCGGGCTTAGAGAACAAAGTAGTTTATATAGGATTTTGGAGCAGGCAGCTTTAGGGTACCCAGCAACAAGTATTTCATTGGTTAATTCGTATAGAGCATAGGGTTATTTTGGGGGCACAGTGGTTTGTTTCACTTTGGATTTCACAAAAACAGACATGACGAGGACACTGTGTTTGGCAGGGTCTTACTGCCCTTCTTTATCACTCTTATTTTGGCTATCGCGGGTGGGCTAGCTGGTGAGTCATGGGTCATGGTGCCCATCTGTTGCTCCCCTTTATCTTTTGGTCCTTGACTGACTAGGAGGGTACCTAACTTTGACTTTATTTCTTTTATTTTTTAATTCTTTCACTCATGTCAAAGAATCATCAGGTTGAGAATTTTAATTCTTTCAGTTT
Source organism: Ondatra zibethicus (assembly GCA_004026605.1). NCBI lineage: Eukaryota > Metazoa > Chordata > Mammalia > Rodentia > Cricetidae > Ondatra > Ondatra zibethicus. The sequence continues at coordinate 1,668 of PVIU01026787.1, read as the reverse complement.
GTCTTCTGATTTCTTCTATCAACATCTGTTGAGTCAATATAGAAATTTTCTTGCAACATTAGCCAACCACATAAGTATTAATCAATGCAAACTAAAAGCATTATAAAAGCTGAATTGATCTGAACTTGGGCGGTGGTGGCACACACCTTTAATCCCAGCACTTGGGAGGCAGAGGCAGGCGGATCTCTGAGTTCGAGGCCAGCCTAGTCTACAAGAGCTAGTTCCAGGACAGGCTCCAAAGCTACAGAGAGACCCTGTCTTGAAAAACCAAAAATATAAAAAACGAAAAAGTAAAAAGAAAAATGATCTGAATTTCTGTTCAGTTACTTCCAGTTTGCAGCTTCCATGCTGGGCTCCTGTACTGCATTTCAGGTACTTTATTTGGATGGAAGAATTTCCATCCCAGAGCTTACGGTTTGAAAAGTTCACGTATTGAAACTTAATACCCCAAATCATACATTAATTGTATTTGGAGATGGGACTTTGGGAGGCAACTAGGGTTAGATGAATTCCTGAAGGTGGGGCAATTGTGACTTTATACAACTCCATCAGTCTTACTGCTGATATCATCAAGCCAGGCTAGAACACAGCAGGAATGTTCTCAGCAATTGCTGATAAGATTCTGATGTCATAACCTTGGGATTTCTTAGCTACCAGAAGTGTAGACCAAATATATTCCTATTCTTTATAATTTACCTGGTCTCAGCTATTTTTTAAACAACAAATAAAGCAGACTAAAGCTCTCAGTTTCCATTGTTTCACAACTTTTTGTGGTTCTGAGGTTGTTCAATCCATAAATAAAGGATTTTGGTAGAGTAGAGAGTGATGTTGTGGGATGACATGGTTTTCTCATTATAGATCTTAAATTTGTTTTCTGCATGATCTATATTCTCACCACACTGCTACATCTGAGGGATTGGTATGCAAAGAGATGGATTTTATTGTGACATTTTTTTCTCCCATCTCTCTTTCTCCTTCCTTTTTCTTATCTCCCACATTTTCTTTTTCTCTCTCCCTTTTTCTCTTTCCCTCTTTCCCTTCCTCCCTCCCTCCCTCCCTTCCTTTAGTAGTGTCTTAAGTATCCTGGGTTTCCCTTGAATTCTCTATGTAGCCAAAGATGACCTTGAATTTCTAATCCTTCTATCCCCATTTCTGAATGATAGGATTATAGTTATGTGCTGCTACACCAGTTTATGTGATGATGGAAATTGAGCTCAGGGCTTAGTGAATACTAAATAATCACTCAATGAACTGAACTACAGCTCTCGACCTTTGCTGGGTTCTTATTGTCTGTGCTTATTTTTATTGCTATTTATGTGTATATGTCTGTGTGTGTCTGTGTGAGTATGTGTCATGTGTACAAGAGTTGATTACCAAGGCCATAAGAGGATGTTGAACCCCTTGAACCTGGAATTATAGCTCATAGTTTGAACTGCCTGATATGGGAGCTGAGTAGTGAACTCAGGTCCTCTGGAAACACAAGTGTTCTTAACTGCTGAGCCATGTCTCCAGGCCCCTGTCCTTGTTTTGACCCTATTTGAATCAGAATCTACATCATTGGGTATTGAGTCAAAATAAAAAGGCTTTGGTCAGAGAATTAGAAAACCTCAATCTGTATGTACCTTTAGCCAAAGCCAAGTTACTTAACACACACACTCTCTCTCCCTC
>PVIU01026786.1:0-21539 GCA_004026605.1 Ondatra zibethicus | reverse complement strand
GGTGTTGGAGAAGGGAATAAGATATCTACATTATTGGAGTCATTTTAGGACTGGCAAGATACTTGGCTCTAGAGGAGATCCCAGGTGTCCACAGGGATGTCCCCAGCTAGGTCCTTGGGCAGCAGAGGAGAGGGTGCCGGAACTATCATTGTCCCATAGTCACACTGATGAATATCTTGATCACATCCATAGAAATTTTATCCGATGGATGGAGATAGAGACAGAGACCCAAATCCTTTCTGTACTATGTTCATGAAATTTCCCACACTCTCCTCTTCCTGCAGCCAAGCATCCCTTAGTCTCCCTGCTATTAAAACAAATATGAATGGGCTGCTAAAGTGCCTGCCATACTAGACTAAGAACCAGACAGGGCGGCCGGGCAGTGGTGGCTCACACCTTTAATCCCAGCATTTGGGAGGCAGAGGCAGGCAAATCTCTGTGAGTTCGAGGCCAGCCTGGTCTACAAGAGCTAGTTCCAGGACAGGATCCAAAGCTACAGAGAAACTCTGTCTTGAAAAAAAATACCAAACCAAACAAACAAATGAAAAAAGAACCAGACAGAGATCCCCAAAACATACATAAAAATTATGGCAGCAACCCCAAGCTGGAAGGCAAACACAGGAGGATCCTTTGGGCCCCCAATCATACAAATTGAAGTCCAGACCAAGAAAAACCCTTGTCTCCCAAAACAAGATGGATGGCATTTAAGGAACAATCTAAGTTTGACTGTTGGCTTCCATGGGTATGAATACATATTTCCATCCATTTACATATATATAAGCATACAACATCACTAGATACATCACTAAATACAACCTGTGGTTGTATTTAGGGCAACCTGAAATATGCAGGCAATATCCCCATCTCTGTTATGTTACTTAACATCTATAAACATATGTGTGTATGTTGTAACGAGGGGCTCGGGCTGCGTTCCCGGCGCCGGGCCCCTTGTGTCATCCGGCTCCCGGTATGTATTTGAAATAACTGTACGGAAACTGTATTCATTGAAATACTGCCTGGCCCGTTAGCTCTAGCCTCTTATTGGCTAACTCTCACATATTTGTTTAACCTATTTCTAATCATCTGTGTGTCACCACGAGTCGTGGCTTACCGGCATGAGTCTAACCAGTGTCCATCTTGGGCTGGAAAAGCATGGAGTCTGCCTCACTGCCTTCTCTCACACAGCATTCCATTCTGTCTACTCTGCCCACCTAAGGGCTGCCCTATCAAAAGGCCAAGGCAGTTTTCTTTATTCATTAATGGTAATCACAGCACACAGAGGGGACTCCCAAATCATCCCTGAGGACACTCCTACACCATTTCCCCTTTTTCTGTTTAAACAAAAAAGAAAGGCTTTAACTTTAACATAGTAAAATTACATAACAAAACTTATCAAGCAAGAATTACAGTTACAACCTATTTTATCTTTTATCATGACAAAGGAAAACTATAACTATAACTATCCATTCTTCAACTCCATCAAAGACTCCAGAAGGATAAAATATTACCTAAGTAAACAAGAAATAAGCAACTTTCAAACTCTAGAAATGAGAGAGACATCTTGCTGCCTGGACAGTCACCCAAAGTTCCTCTGTACCGTTGGGGCATCCATCTTTAGCCTACAGGCCCATAGTATCCAAAAGACTTTTCCATGAAGCAGGAAAATTTAAAGACAGTTTAGTCACTTTTTTTTGTATCCTGCAGAATGTCTCGCAGACTCTTTCATGAAGCAGGAACCCTGAAGGATCATCTCACCTTTAGGCAAGTTTAGCAGTCCTCTCTCTGTGGGTTCTTTGTGTCCAGTTTATGCAACAGTCCAGGCAAGAGCAGTTTCTTGCCCAATTCCATAAGGAGCCTCTTTGATGCCCATCTTCCTCTTGAAGTAGCTGGTGCTGCCAGGAGTAGACGTGTCTCATTGTCATGAAAACTCCTAAGTTATTAAAATATTTAAATGCCATGTTCTGTAGTCTTTGAAAGATATGAAGAATGCCTATCTGAAATATATCTATGCACATCTAGAAAATCTAACATGACTACAAACTTGACTATATCAATGACTATCCATTAACAACCTATATTTCCTAATTATATATTACATTTTTAAATGAATTACACAATCACAATACCTTAATCAAGATCTGTATTCATTGAAATACTGCCTGGCCCATTAGCTCTAGCCTCTTATTGACACTGTACTCCAGTAACATCTCAGAGTAGAGCAGATTTTGCACACACCTACGCGACTTTGCCTTTATTGGGGAAACTGATTCCTGGCCAAACAGATAATGGAGCTTTTCAACTGAGATACCACCAAGAACCAAGCACCAACCTCTCAGAAGCTAATGCACTGGGGGAAACACTGGGAAGACGATAGATTGGCTACAACTGAATCTCCTAGGAGAATAGGGTCTCAAAGAGAACGTGAAAAGCAGACAGTGTGTATTTTGTGGATACATTTAGGAACTTGTTATGCAACCCTGGCTGGCCTGGAACTCACTGTGTAGACTAGGCTCGCAGAGGACTGTAGACAAGTACCAGCACAGTTGAATATAGTGTCTCCTTTAGGGGGATTCATTGAATATCGATGTTACTTTTCTCCTGCATTATCTCAAAGAACCAGAGATCATTGGGGGCCCCATTGTTCTAAGCTGCCTGTCTTTGGAAAACCCAGGCAGAGATCAAACAATGCCCAGACCCAGACCCACTTGTCCTCCCAACTAAAGCCTTCTCCTGCCCAACCCAGATCCCCCTTGTCCCTCCTCCTTCTCTGGCTCACACACTCTCAACCAAGAGGACAGTGACTCACACTAATTATACAGCAGCATTTTTTTTCCTAACAGCAGCTGGGACTTTCTATTTATTTGCCAGCTATTTATAACTCACTTAGACAAGGAAGCCTCCTCCCACCCCAAGTAAAATTTCTCTGGGGTGGATCTAGTTTTATCTAAATTGGCTGGACAGAGTTGCAAAGCATATATAATCCATATTGAAAGAGATAAGGTTTTCTCCTTGTACTGGATATAAAAATAACCAACATACAAAATGAGCATGGATAGGGAAAAATTAATTTACTTCCCTGCTTAATTAGTAGATGCAAGATAAATGTATCTGCTTAGCTCCCTAATTATAATAATACTTAACAGTTATGTGAAGCTCTTCATCATCAAAAATACCACTCTCTCCTGACACTAAATCATTAGTCTTTGGCACCCCTCTGTGAGCATCTTATCTAAATAAGAGAAAGACTATGGTGCTGGGGGTGGGGAGCAAAAGATTCAGAGAGGAGTACCAAGACTTTTTATTATCATTAAGTAAGCTGTTCCATGTGGTCCTACTCTTCTGTCCCCAGAACCTGGGTGTCTGGAGACAATCTGCCTTCTAAGGCTGGAAAAAGAGTCTGCAAACCACAGGGAGAAGTTTGACAATAAGGCTCAGTGCTGTGAACATTTGCTCATCTGACTGGATAGCCAGGGCCTTTCTTGTAGCAATAACAGAACAGAGGTGACCACAAGAAGATAGAGACCCTGGGTGCCTCTTTGAAGAAGTGAACAACACGTGGAGCCCTGCTGGCTACCGTCATTATGTTTGTTCATGGGACTTCTTAACCTGGCGATGTTCAGATAAGAATTTTTGCCTTTGCCTTTTTGCTGTAACTGTATCCAGCTCTCAGCTTTACTCTTATCAACCTGGAACTCCTGATGTGAATCCCATATTCACTAGACACGAGAAATTTAACATCTCCAAATCTAGGGATCTTACAGTCCTTGCATCTTTAAACAAATAAATATTCAGCCTAAGAATAGGGTTTGACATTCCATCCTTGGGAGTAAAGGAGGTGGTATGAGCTTACTTTCCTGGAGGAATGCATTTTGCCTTCCATAGATAGTCTCCCTCACAGGTTCCTCCCTAGCTTAGTGCTTCCATCTTAGCCTGCCATGGACCAGCCAATTGCAACTGGATGAATCTCTTCTTCTTCCTGTTTTTCCTTTTTCCTGTTCTTTCTCTTCTTCTTCTTCTTCTTCTTCTTCTTCTTCTTCTTCTTCTTCTTCTTCTTCTTCTTCTTCTTCTTCTTCTTCTTCTCCTTCTCCTCCTTCTCCTCCTCCTCCTCCTTCTCCTCCTCTTCCTCCTCTTTCTCCTTCTTCTTCTTTTTCATAAATTCAGAGACCTTATTCTTACCAAACATCAGAATCACATTATTATTACAAAAGAAAGAAACATTAAATTCAGCCAGCACTGTGTTTAGTGCCTGATAGACCATTAACATAATTTGTTTTAAAAATAAAATATTCAAATCATTTGCTAAGGGCTTATTTTTTGATGACTTTCAAAAGGTGAAACATATAATCAAACAATGGTAAGAAGCCACAATTGTAGATCTTGTTTTTATTTTGTAGCCCAGGATGGAGAGAGGGAGATTCAAAATTTTCAAAGATCAAAACTGTCTCTCTCTTTCACCACTGGGCTCTATCTGCAACCAGAGAAAATTATAACCAGGGATTTTTCACAAGCCATCGCCCCATATTCTAATTCAATGTACATTTCTTCTTACAACATGTGGGTTCAGAAGAGGAGAAGGTAAAAATACACACACATTGGCTACAGCGTTTCACAATTGCCTGGGAGGTAGGAATGTGTCCCCGTTCTACACATCAGAAGTATGTTTTCATGTGCCCTGTCTGATCCTGTCTGCTGCTACGTTGCTACTACACACTTCTCATTTCTGCATAGGACTCCAGTTCAGAGCCCCCAAGATAGAAAAGGCCACGCTGAAAGACCGGGATACAGGAAAGACAAACCAGAATGATGCTAAGAAGTCATGAAGGCCCCAGGATTAGAAGGATCAGACTCAACTTCATGGAATCCTGAGCCGATGTTTTAGGGTTTCTATAACATGAGGGCCTGCTCATTGGGGTTTATGTCCTGCCCCATCCCCCAGCCTTATAGTCCCAGAAAAAATCACACAGAGAGTCTCCATAAGTTACAAACTGATTGGCCCATTAGCTCAGGCTTCTTATTAGCTCTTGTAGCTAATTTTCCTTATCCTTACCTACGTTAGACACATGGCTCGGTACCTTTTTCAGCAGGACAGGTCACATCCTGCTTCTTTGGTGGTCTGGGCAGGAATCTCAAAAGAGCTTCCTGCTTCCCAGAATTCTCCTGTTCTTCTTGCTCTGCCTCTACTTCCTGTCTGGTTGTCCCACCTATACATCCCATTTAATGGCCAATCAGTGTTTATTTAAATCATGATTGACAGAATACAGACAATTCTCCCGCACCAGGTTTCTATTGTTGCGAAGAGACACTATGACCACAACGCTTCTTACAAATAAAAACATTCAATTACATCTCAATTACAGTTCAGAAATTCAGTCTATTATCATCATGGCTGGGAACATTGTGGCCCTGCAGGCAAACATGGTGCTGGAGAAGCAGCTGAGATTCCCACATCTTGCTGGCAACAGGATGTGGTAACCTCAAACCCCACCACACAGTGATACACTTACTCTAATAAGGATACATGCTCCAACAAAGTCACACCTCCTAATAGTGCCACTCCTTATGAGATTATGGGGACCAATTACATTCAAACCACTGCAGCTGGCATGACAATGAACTCGTCACAGGTTTAGGTTTTCATTTTGAACTAAAAGGAAGGTGTTGGCTTTCTTAGCTCCTAGAGAAAATGATTACCCTCTGAGAGAGAGAAAGCAGCCTGGGAATAAAAGAGCAGGGAAGAAGAAGGCTTGTCAACACTGTTGCAAAAGAAACACAACCCCCCGAATCACTCTTCTTGAGGACAACCCTGAGTCTGAGATCCTCTGACTCCATGCCTCAGCTCAGCAGTTCAGTCATTTTCAAACAGAGAGAAGCTAAAGCAAAGCCTGAGTAACAGCGTCAAAGTCTGCAGCCGTCTGTGTGCGCTTGTGTCCTGAAATGAGCCTACCCACAAGTATAGCCAGTGTAGACTCTGTAGCACACAGCTGTAACTGGCACGTTAACCATATGTTATTAGAGGTATAAATAGATTGCAGTTTTTTGAGTGGTGATTACTTGATTAATAAAAAACAATGGAAAAAAGAAACATATCCTATACAAACTGATAAAAAAAATAACAGTAGGAAAGGATGCTCAGAGTGGGGTGGTCTAAGGTTTTCATAGAGAATGCCTATCTTATTTTCATATTTTAAAAATCACTGTGTAATATTAGTAGCTATAATAAAAACAACTACTTTGTACTTTATATTTTCTTGGTGCATGCTACTTGTTTCCCCTATTTAATATGCACAAAATAATTGTCATTTTTCCATCCCACAAAAGAGAACAAAGCACTGAAGACAGACATGGTGTCCACAATCCCCACAGTTAGTTTCCAACTAAGTCTTAAGTCCTGGTATTTTTAACTACACTCACTGCCCAAAGATAACCAGTGAAACCTGTGGAGGCCCAAAAATGTGAGCCTATTTCCACCTTGTCTGAAGGTCAGAGAGTTTAAGCTTGCTCAAAGTTGTTGACAGTAACTGTGGCTACAGACCCTGAGCCAGGGTGTAGTTACTTGGTGTTTTGGACATTAAGATGGCTCACACAGGTAGATCCACTCCACCCTGACCAAAGGTCAGAGAATTCAAGCATACTTTCTGATCTTTCTTTTGAAATAGAAGGTTTGTCCTAGGAAATGGCTGCCTTCAGGATACTTGGCCTAGGGTGGGTTCACTGCCTAAAAAACAGAATGCTTCTCTCAAGGATTAATGACTTGATGGTTCAAAGTATTGAAGCAAGTCACTGTTCTAGTTGTCCTATGCATCATGTAAAAGCAGCTTTTTGTTGGCTTCCCCTTTTTGTACTGGGGTATAAAGCATATGGAAAATAAACACAGATGAATTCAGCATTCGGTATTCACTGAGTTGCCTTCCCTATACTATCCTGTGTCTCTGTGATTCTTTCTTATCTCTGTTCCTCCTACTTAACATTTTATAATGTGTGTGCTCCTACCCTGAGATGTATGAGCCCCCCACAGCTAGGAAGTCACCCCAAAAATGTGGCCTCCGACAGAAACCAGCACAAAAAGTGTTCAAGTATTGAATGTATTAATCTTTCTCATCACCACATGATAAGCTCTGCATGAATCAAGTGGTCCTCTAGAGGAAATGCTCCCACTTTTGGTGGCAGAAGGTCTCTGCTCCTCTTCAGCATCCTCTCTGTCCCTGGCATGGGAACACCTCAACCTGTCTTCTCCTCTGTGTACACCTGTGCCTGACATGGGAGCATCTCAGCCTGCCTTCTCCTCTGTGTACACCTGTGCCTGACATGGGAGCACCTCAGCCTGCCTTCTCCTCTGTGTACACCTGTGCCTGACATGGGAGCACCTCAGCCTGCCTTCTCCTCTGTTTACACCTGTGCCTGACATGGGAGCACCTCAGCCTGCCTTCTCCTCTGTGTACACCTGTGCCTGACATGGGAGCACCTCAGTCTGCCTTCTTCTCTGTATACATGGAGCACTCTGCCTTCTCTAGTTTGTACACTGCTAAGTTACCTTGCAATTCCTCTTTCACACTCATACCCTCAAGAAAGAAATCTCTGTCTGACTTTCTTCAGTACTACTTGCTTATCCATTCACATATCTGTCTCCCCTGAAATTCTAGCAACCATCTGACCTTCAATAATAGCATCCTAAAGGTTAAAGGCAAGCATACCTCTTTTTACAAGAACAAACCGTCTGCTTTTCACTGACATATGCTGTATTGATAAGGGGCCACAGGCCTTTCTCTTTCCAAAACTTTCAAAACAGAAGGGCTCTGTCCAAAATAGAAGTGTATGTTACACTGTTCCCATAAAAGAAGGAAACAAGAGAAACCTCGGAGCCACAAACATTCTATTTCCAAGTTCAGAACAAACAAAAAATATGTCAGCCCAGAGGGGATAGATTTGGAGGGAAGGGAGAGCCAGATATGCAAACTCTATTCTATGTTTAAATCCAGCATATGGGCCATTCCTATTTTAGGACAATAAATACTGACTTCCATATTTTGATAATTAATTATATAAAAGGAAGAGCCAAGCTATATTTGAAGGTCCTGGTAGGCATTCCAGTTATCAGTATTCAGGCCCAAGAGCCCATTTTTGCTGACAAATTTTGAGTTCAGTTGGTGCCGCCCAAGTTCTCCTGTTATTTAGAAGCAGAGTTGCGATGAGGATGGAACATGTGCATTCACACCTCCTGTGAATCTCATTTTCTGGGGTCTACTTTTAACAACTTGATATATCCCTAAGAAAGCTGCAACCTACTAAATACAGGATGGGTGGGAGACCCCTTGCAGGTACTGAGCTGAGGGCCAAATGATTCTGAAGGGTAGTGATGGTGGCAAAGGCTCCTGAGCCCCAGTGCAGTGCTCTGTGGGGGCTCAATAAACCAGTGTTCATCATTATTTGTTAGGCTATTAACTCAAAAGCCTGAAAAAAATAAACCATCCATACGTCCAGAGGTAAGAACATATTCCTCTCCATCCAGATTTCATGATGTTACTGGCTCTAGAACCCACCTTCCAAGACAGATGATGACAGTGTTAACCTCCTTTCTGACGATCACCCTTGACTCAGATTGTACCCTCAATGACAATCACAGTTTTCCATTGATTCGAGGCTTCTCTCAGATCCATGCACTTTGCCATACATAGGCCTTTGGCCCCAACATGTTCATGATTCACAAATTTAATTCTGTGAAAAGTATATCCTTTGGTATTTTTCCCTCTAACTAACCATGGCATGTCACAAAAATGCAAGGGTCAGTTAGGGCTACCTGCATCTTGTTCATTGTGATGGCTCCTCAAAATCTTCTTGTGTTATTTGGGAAGCACTGAGACCAGGTATAGAATAGTGACATGTTTGACTTCTATATATCTGGTCACAAAAAAACTTTCTTTCTTACCTCTCAACTCCCATTACTATCCTTTTCTAGGACAGATAGTTGGGCTTCATCCCAACTTGGCCTTGGGAGTCTACCTTTTGACCATGGTCATACTTCTTGTGGTACAGAACAATGTTGTGGAATATGTTAACTATGTAAAGATGTGCTACTTTTGTTTATATGTGTTTGTTTAATGATGTAAAGATGTATTGCTTTACCAGCCTAAAGTACCTAATTGGTCTAATGAAAAGCTAAATGGCCAATGGCTAAGCAGAGGAGGGATAGGCATGGCTGGCTGATGGAAAGTATAAATAGGAGGAGGAATCTAGGCTCAAGAGAAAATGGAGAGAGTGGGGGAGAAAGAGGGGAAGATTCCTGTGGCCAGACAGATGAACACAAAGTAGGACACACAGAATGAACAAGAGGTAGAGAGCCCTGAGGCAAATGTAGATGAAGAAAATCCAGTTAATTTAAGTTATAAGAGCTAGTGGGGCAAGCATAATACAAGTCTGAGTATCCATAACATGTCTCCATGTCATGATTTGGGAGTTGGTTGGAGGCTGAAAAGAAAGCATGCATGTCCTTATTTGGGAAAATCTTAGTGTGAAGGATTCTGAGACTTCTTGGCTGTCTATATAGACAAATCACCATTTCTGTTCTGGATTTGATCCTATCCTTGGGATCCATATGACTGGACTTTTCTTCTTCATCCTATAAGAAGTAGCATTATACTCAAAGGATTATCCACTTCTTTGCAACATCTGCTTTGTTCTGGCATATGGCTTCTCCTTTCTGCTATGTCCTGGAAATCATGATTTCCAAAGGCATTCCAATTGATCTTGGAAGCTAAACCTCCTTTATATTTGAAATTTGAAGATTTGTTTATGAAATCAAGGACTAAATGAAGGTGTGCTAAAAAAATTGCTTAGGAGAGTTTCTTGCTTTTCCAAATAGCTGGGGTTTGTTTCCTAGTTTGGGTGGTTCAGAACTTTCAGTAACTCCAATTTCAGGAGAACCTCTGACCTCTGCGGCAAACTGTATTCACGTGCATGTACTAAACACAGATACACATACATACATATAACTAAAAAAATAAGGTGAAGATAACATTTTGGTGAGAATTGATAGGCCCAGTATGTGTGTGCTTGTGTATGTGTTCACGCACAGACACACACACATTCACACCACACCCACATACGCACATACACAGAGACATATATATACACATCACAACACGCACATACACACACAAAGACATGTATACACACGCACATACATCACACACATACACACAAAGACATACCACAAACACACATACAACACACATTGATACACACAGACACACAACACACACACACGTTTCATCATTTGTTGGTAATATCTTGTTTCAGCCTTCACTAGTTTTAGCACAGGTATTAAGATGATTATATTATTTCTTTTCTTTCTTCTATTTAATGTAGTAAATTACATGATTGATTTTCAAATGTCAATTCCTGAAATAAAAGAGTGAACTTAGTTAAAAGGTACATTTACTTTTACATAACACTACATTTTCTTAATAAGTATTTAGAAAGTTTTATGTCTATATTCGTCATACAGATTGCTCTTCTATACAAAGTCCTTGTCGGATTTGCATATCAAGTTATGTTTATCTCATAAAACAAGTGAGAAGGCATTGAAAATGTAGTCCACATGAAATCTTATGCACCAAAGTTACAGTGGATTTGCTCACAATTTGAAAAGGAGGAAGCAAACAAGCTGTCCATCAGTTGATGAACGATGACACAGTAAAATATTATTCCACATTAAAAAGAAGCAAACCACTAAGAGATGCATATTTATAAGCTAAAGGAGCCAGTCTAAAATGTTTATGTACTGAATTATTCCAATTATATGACATTCTGGAAAAAAGAAAACGGTAGACAGTAAAAGACGACCATGGCCATCAGAGTTCTGTACTAGGGAGGGATTATGTATGAATATGTGCTACTCTATCCAATGTTGTAAGATGGATATATGACACTGTACATTTATTCATAAAGAATGAACCTTAATGTAAACTATGAATTTTGATTAATAAAAATGTATCATATCACCATTCTAACTCATTGTTTTAGTTTCTTTTCCTGTTACTGTGCTAATTCTCTGACTAAAACAACTTCCATTCACACTTAAAGGTATAGTCAAACCAAACAAGAAGGTCAAGGCAGCAGGAGCTCAAAAGCAGCTGGTCACATGGCAGCAGACGGCAAAAGCAAACCATGCATGTGTGCCAGTGCTCAGGTCCCTCTCTCCGTTTTACACAGTCTGGTTTCCCTGCCCAGGTAATCGTGCTACCCACAGCAGGCAGGTTGTCCCCCCACAATGAACATATCAAGATCACCCTGCACATGCATGCCAAAAGGCCCATCTCCCAGGTGATCCTAGATTTGGCCAAGCTGACACTTACTAACCATCACACATGTACAACACTGATCAAATTTTCAAATAGAGTACTGAGGAGCTCAGATGGCCTGTGGGAGCAATGAATTTGCTGACACTTTTCCGTAGAGAAGAAATTCCTGTAAAAAGTAGTTTTATGGATTTTTAAACCATAAAACATTGGAATACACCTCACCAATGATGCTATGAGAATGACAATAGGCTTATAGAAATGTGTTGACTGATATCAGACATCAGGTAAATATAAAATAAAACAACAATACTCATACCAGTACTCATCTGAGAGAAATTTTTTAAGCAAATTTTTTAGGCAAAGCAAAGATCTGGACGTGAGGAGCACATGGAGAAGCCGTCTTACATTGCTGAGGAGTGTACACTATGATGGCTGCTACCTAAAACACTCAGCAGTTGTTTAAACAGAGGCAAATCTATAGTAAGATCCCACAGTCTCACGTGGGGGGACTCCGCTCTAGGACAATGTCTCTCAACAAATTGTTTGCTTCCAAACTGTAGCAAGTCCTTTTCAAAAGTCCTTTTAGTTATCTCATCAATTAATTTAACACCAAGGAAGACTGATATCGATTTAAATGTCTGTTTCTGTACTCTATTCCAAAGAAGAGTAGGATATTTCACCCCTAAAACCAATTTTCCCCATTAGAAATAATATTTCCTTCAGTGAAAATTTATACCCCAGAGAGATTAAAAAATTTTTAAATTTAAAAAAACTGTCTTGGTAAACAACAATATCGCTTCTTTATTATAGGGATGGTAATATTAAAAGCAAATTTTTAAATGAATTAGAAATCAAGATGATGTCATACAAACAAAACCCAAGAATAACAATTCATAACAGACAATTTAACAAGAAGTATAAAAATTCCAGAGTCCAAAACAACATGCAAGTAAAAATTCAAATATAGTAAAAAAAAAAAGGTGATAACTGGAAATGGAAGAATTAATTAAAGATTTTACTTATATTTTTGTTTATAGAAGATGGTACTCAACTTTCGAAGGCAAACGCATTGCTAATGTGTTCAAGTTTATAGCATGTACAACAGTCAAAATGTGTGAGAAAACTCTTACAGACAATGGTGAGAAGAGTCAGAGATAGAGTGTAAATTGGTCCACAGAGGAAAAGAAAATGTCAAATACTTAGAAACTAGCCAGAAAGTGTAATAATTGATGGAACAAATAGAAAACAGTTCCCTAACATGTATACATTAATTCAACCATAATTTTCATCATGTAATTGGTAAACATGAACTATTTGGGATATTAAGATTGTTATATTAGATAAAAGAATGATACCCTGCTATCAATGTCTACAACAAAGTTCTAGTTTAAGCTATAAAAGATCAATATGTAGTTTAAAATTAATGGGCAAAAATGCATATCAAATAAACCAAAAGAAAGACACAGTAGTGTAATGATAAAATGCTACAGCCACAGTTCCCTGAGGGACACAGCAGGCCACTGCAGGTGGTTTAGGGCAGCAATGATGAGAGACCACAGTGGGCCATGAGGGACAGTGGGTCCCACCACCAAAGGCATCTGTGGGTCCCAGGTAGGTGGGAGGCAGCAGGTGAGAGACCAGTCCCATGAGGAACTGAGGAGCCACAGTGGGTGAGAGAGACACAGATGGATAGGCATGTCATGCAGAGAAAATGGGTATTTATTTAGTGGGTTATGGAGGGGAAAAGGGGAGAAGGGGGAAGAACAGAGAGAGGCAGAATAGAGAAAGAGAGAGGGAAACAGAAGGGGGAGGAGAGGAGAAGCTACCTCTTCAGGAGAGAGATGGAAAAGAGAGAGCACAGGCTGGGAACAGAAGAAAGAGCCATTTGCCTTGGTGGAAAAGGGAGTGGGCAGAGTTTGTCTCTTAAAGAGACAGGACAGACCATTATGGGTAGCTATATAATTATACACCACATGAGAACTTTCAATCAAAAATACACCAATTTGTAATAGTGTGTGCATAAGATTAAAGTTTAGTATGCACAATACATGTAAGTGTGTGGGAGGGTTAAGTCACTTGGGCTGACAATGCTCTCACCAGAACTATAGACTGACAAGTACCAGATCTGAGGAACCACCTTTTGAAGGTTTGCCAGCATAGTCAAATGACTCCCAAAATAATATAGCTGATCAGTGATCAGTGTAGTTCTTGATTGCTTCTTGGATATTGAAAGAAGGATCCTATTGCTGAAGACAGAACACATTTGGGATCCATGACTCAGATTATTCACACCAGACATGACTTGAAAGCCCCTTTCCTACAATCCAGCTCCCACACTTCCAGAAAACATTATGCAAGCTGCCAAGGGTGGGCAATTAAACAGTGCCACCCAGCTGCATCACCTATGAATCATGACAATGATCAACATGGCAAGATATTTGTAAAGATTTAATAAATGGTACTCACACGTTGGTAGTCACCAACAGGTGTATAATTGCACATAAGGCCCACTCAGTGGGAGAGAAATCAGACCCGGTACTGGAAACCTAGCTAGTTTCCAAGAGCTTCTGAGGTTACTGACCTTAGAAAAGGACCTGCTACCACCACTTGGCTAGAACAGCATATTTCCTTACTATATTCTCATCCTTAAGAACACAGGTAAGTGTCGTTACCATCCTTCATCCAGGAAGTTTCTTTTTGCATCAAATGGAGACTATCACATAAAACCACACTGAGACACAATGCAAAGATCAATGAATTATGGGTATCCTATCCCTAACAGATGTATCTACATCACAACTTCTATATTTATGGCTCAGGGAACATCAAGGAAGAGGGGTATGAAAGATTATAAGAATGAGAATAATCAGTCTCTCTTAGAAATGACTTCATAAACAAGACTGGAACAATATCAATACCAATAGATATTTCAACAAGAAAGGGAAAATTTTCTTGGGGTTCCACCTATAGACAAGAACTATAGGCAATGATCAACTTCTGGGAGGAGAACTAGATGTTTTAAGGATTATGCCCTTATTTGTTGTATAATGAAGACTTGTCAGCCTTGAAACCATGTACATAGAAACAACAAAAAGATATATATATATATACACCTGTGTTCTTATATGTGTGTATATATATATATATATATTTCTCATACTCCCCATATATAAATATAATAAAAGAAAAAGAGTTTGGGAGCATGGGAGAGGTTCAGGGGAGGGTAAGATTTGATGGAGGAATAGGATAGAGAAGTGATTTAATTCTGTTTCAATTAAAAACACATTTATAAAAGTTTCCTATACATGAGCCCTTACAGGATAAACTATGTCCAGTTACAGGCATGTTTAAACCTATTTTCTAACTGAGTAATAACCATTTTAGCATCATGATAATATGCTCACACATTTGTGGTAATACTGATGCAGATATATTTATTTTACTACTGGATGTATGAAGCTCAGCATGCAGAACTTTGCATCAAATACAGTAAATGGACATGCTGCCGGCTTAGGCTTTGTGGTGCTGCACTTTTTATATCACTGTGTCCTCCTTCTACTAAAGCATATTAATATGAAGCAATGTGCTGTTACAGCATCATTGATCTCATTTATTTCATGTTTTCAAGTGTCTTAACTGCATCAAAAAGCCACATGGAGAGACTGACTCTGTCTTGAAAGATGTTGAAATTTCAACTTTTGTCTTGCAGAGAGTATATCCCCATTTTCTAGAAACATATGACATTAATTAAACAAAATAAAATTTTAAACATTGAGTGTTTTCAGAGACAAAGATGGAAACTAATGAGTGATAAGACACGTTTTTCTGAGAAGGCAGGTTACTCCTAGATGTGTCTACAAACAACAGAAATTCAAACTGCAGCCATCCTTCTGTAGCTACAGGAAATCACAGAATCCCCTACAAATCCATGGTGTGACTGCTCAACGCTCTTATGTAAGAATTCTGCCGTCTGCAGATCAGTGCAGGCCTACCCATATATAGTCATTGTCATCATCTGATTACTTAGACTCCCCAGCACAGTGTAAGCGCTGTGTAAATAGTTGTTCTGCTGCATTGTTGAGAGAATGGTGACAAGAAAGTAGTGTCTGTCTAAGAAGGACAATTGTTCAATACCCGCCTTTGGATCTATAGATACAGAACTCAGAGATCTGGGGATATGAATGTATCTGAGAGGAACCTGCATCTGAAATGATAGAAAAATATAAGATTGGAGCTGGGGATTTACACATTACTGTCTCAACTGATAACACAATGAGGTGGAGAATCAGTGTGTCTCAGAGAACTAAGATACAATGTAGACTGTGGTAAATGAGTCCCACTGTATCACAAAAGTACAACTTAGCCTCACCACAGAAGTTGTGAAACAACTGACCATTATCTTTGAGAAGCATTGATTTTTAACTAGACAAGTATAAAGTCAGAAAAAAAGTTTCTGATACATAAACATGTTTCCCAGAGAAGTGATTATTCCTTTTGAAATGACTTCATGCATTTATTAGATGTTCATAAAATAATAAAGTTGTTTTAGGATGTCTCCAATTACTTTGCCAGACTCCCCACTCCTTCCATGTGGGCTGGAGGTGGTGAGTCACATTTAATAGAATCAGGAATGGGAAAAACTATCCCTTTAAAATACAGAATCAAAGCAGACATGATCTTTACCCAGTGATCAAGGTTAACATCGCCTGTCACATTGACATTGCATCCTCTGATCATAATGTGACACAAAAATGCCATCACCTCTTTGGTGCTCTTCCCCAAAATGTCTAGGGGATCTGAGCACATCAAAAAGTATAAACTAGAGGTTTTATAAACTACCTGACCAACACATGTTGACAGTGGCAAGGTCTTTATGGCAAGTAATAAATGAGGGATCATCACATTTAAACTAAAGATTCATGACATCTGAATGTAATTCATTGTAGTGGAAGATAGACGTGAATAAAGTCTACGGGTTAGCTGTTAGCACTGTCCTTGTGGCAATAGCCTTAAGTCCTGTGGGAGGGTTATGGCATGTCATGAAGAACAGTGCTGGTATTCAGTAAGAAACTTTGCTAAGATTCTATAAGCAAATATAAAGTAATGACTAGACTATATTTGAAAAGTTTTGTTACATTTGTTCATGCTATGCTAAAATTATTCTTTAAATAATTATCATCTATAAATTTGAAATCACCACAAAATAATGAACCCATATAGTCTAATAATATTCTGGGTTGGAAATAAAGATTCTCTGGCCGAAGATTTGCTTTGTCTTCACAGGTTTGGCTTCTACCAGCTTTAGCCAGTCCTAGTGATTTCTATGTTTACAGAACATAGAAATTCTCTTCTCAGTCTCTATTCAGTAAAATCCAAACTGAGGGTGATACAGTTTATTAAATATTTAACTGCTCAGATAGAGGTTGGTTCCTATAAAGGTAAATCATGGTTCTCACAAAGTTAAAAATCAAAATCCAATCTTGCAGTAATTTTTACATTTTATGTTATATTTCTGCTTTAAAAAAGATTATACTTCTCTCTTAAATCTCCCAGTAGTCATTCTCTATGTAGTAATTCATTATATATGTGAGACAAAAAAATCTCACTATGGCAAATTTTTTTATACTATGGCAAGGAACTATATAATCTACAGTTTAAATAGTACACACACACGCGTGTGCATACATACACACACGCGCACACACACACACACAGACCTCTTGTTTTGCTTTGCTTGTAGTTTATCCCACAGTGTTTCCCAATGCATATAGACAAATTCAGAGGTAATTTTGTGTCTCCATTTCTGAGTCTGGCAGGATCCCAAACCGTCAGCACCACAGTAGTATGAATGAGCTCTTCTCAAAATCTGTTATATTGAAAAACGTTCTCTCAAAAGGATCCTAGATCAAATTAACAAGGAAAATACTTCAATCTATTTTCCTTTCTTGAAGGTGCCAAAACATATTATTTTCTGTGAAAAAAAAATCTAATAGAAAAGACAGTTTCTTAATAAAAGAGATAACCAAATTATTTCTCATTCGATTCCTATTAATTATGGATCCACTTTGGAAAAAATGTGCTGCCATAAACAAAATTGCACTCATGAAACCAAATATGAATGCTTTTATTCTAGGCTGACACCTACACTCGATGGATAGTCGAGGTGTGAGACGTTCCTGGACAAACAGAGGGGATAACCAGCTGGGTAAGGAATGAAGGAAGGAGAGGGAGAGGAAGGAAAGGGAAGAACTAATACTTTGACATGGTCTAACATAAGGAGTGGAAGAGAATGAAAAGAAGGAAGACACAAAAGAGTAGAACCAAGCATTTGAGCAATGTCTTAATGAAGATGCTAGGGAAATGAAAACTTAAACCAATATTCAATATTTGCTTAACATTATATCGCACCTATTCTGTATGTCCCTTTTTTTATTTCTGCAGGATTGATTACTTTTTAAGGTCTATCTTTGTTCTTTACTAATATCTGTATTTCTTGGTATCTACATTTTACACATGTAATCTCCAAGTTGTAATAAAATTTCAATATAATTCAAAATTATATCACAGATGCTTAATGGTGGCCTAATTCAACATGGGCAATCCATAAATTAGGCCTCATCTCAAAGAAGCCTATAATAGCTCCTCATTTAGAGTTAAATATTACAGAAAATTTGATAATGAAAGTGAGTTTACTGTGTTAAAATTCTGATAATAATACATAGTAACGTTACATTTTAAATATTTAAGAACAGAAAAAAATCTGAGCTTAAAACTACTAATGACAAGAGGATAGAAGAACACAGGTGAAGTGAAGGGGAACAAAGGAAACAGGCACGTAAGTGAGGAGATGGATACAAGGACGGAAGAAAGGTGTGGGAAGAAAACTGACACTAAGGGGTTGAGAAAAGTCATCTGTTAACTTGTATTTTTATAAGTTTCACACACACACACACACTATATATATATATAGTGTGTGTGTGTGTATGCATGTAAATAAAAGTTTAATGGTACTTATCCTACAAAGGAGATAGTATCCATCCTAGAAGATATAGTTTGTCAAATAAAAATCCCAGTGTGAAATACTCTCCTTCTATACTGAAGATGTAGCCAATTGCTTCTGCAGTTAGTGGTCTTCATGAACTTGATAGTAAGATTTATTGATGAAGACACCACAGACTTTGGCCGCAGAATATGGAGAAATCAAGCTACAAGGGACCTGGAGCTTCTTCCCCGAAAAATAGCTTTCATAGTACTGGTAGGTGTTATGAAGGGCTCTTGGGAAAAAAGTCTTCAGTAGTCATATCCAGCTATGAATAGTATGAGTTATAATAATTACCAGCCTGGAAATATATGTTTATGGGTGCAATAGTGGCATGAATGGTTAAGGGAATAAACAACTCCCCTGTGAGTTGATTTAAGACTCAACTCTACAGGAGAAAACCCATGTCTGGGACTATAAAACTAGCTAAGAATACATGGTATAGAAGTAGCTCTTAGAACCTAGAGTAAAGATACTGTTGTTTTTGTTTTTTTTGTTTTGTTTTGCTAAATGTACACAGTGTTAAACTTTCCACTCAATTTGTGTCTTTCCAACCAGAGATTGGCTGAGCTCTCAGACCTCATCAGAGACATTTCTCTGTGCACCCGATTATGGTTAATGCAGAAACTCACAACTGTCTTGAGTACCGAGAATAAGGGCCAGTGGAGTGTTCAGATGAAATGGGGCATCAATATATAACATTCCCTCCTTAAAAGGCTAAGAACAGGAAGGGAAGAAGACTGTAAGAGCCAGAGGTCACTGAGAACCAGAGTGAAACAATGTTGAGAACATAACAGCACTCCTGCACTCAGGACCTCATAGCAACCTTGGTAGCCTACTCTGGTTAACAATGGGAGGGAGAGAGTGTCAAATGTTCCACTGTTGGGCAGGAGGTTGTTAGTTTGTTCCCAGCTGCTAAGCTCTGAAATAATCACACAGAAACCATATTATTTCCAATTTACTGTTTGGCCAATAGGGTAAACATATTTCTAACTTGCTCTTAGATCCTAAACTAACCCATCTCCATTAATCTGTGCATCACCATGAGGTTGTGGCCTTACTACAAAGTTTTTGCAGTCTCCAGCAGAGGTATCTGTCCCTGGTGGCTACATGGCTTCTCCCTGACTCCGCCTACTCTCTTCTCCCATATCTGCTTGGAACTCCCACCTTGCCCTATTCTGCTAAGCCATTGGCTGAAACAGAGTTATTCATTAACCAATAAAAGAAACACATAAACAGAAGGACTTTCTATACCACCCCACCACTACCTAAAAATTTATTGATAGTTTATGGCTGCCAGGGCAGTGGATGGACCAATAACTTTAAGGGTATGTCCACTGTTGGGCTAGCCTTCCTTACCCCACACCTGTGAGAATATTATGGGAAACACAAAGTGGACCCGGTGGGTTACATAGAGTGAAAAGGAGGACATAAAGTTGGAAATATTGTATGGGAGAGGTGAGGAGTACATTGAGAAGGAAGCAGGAGGAGATGTAAGGAGTGAATGTGATAAATAAAATACATTATATTCCTGTTTGAAATACTCAAAGAATTAATTCAAACATTACACTTGTTTTAAGAGTAAGGACAATGAAGGCATGGAGATTTAGCTCATTGGCAGAGTTCTTGCCTTGCATGTATAGGGTTTTGAGTTTAATCTCTAATACTAAAATAGTAGTAATAATAATAATGATACTGAAACTGGTTAAAATAAAGTATAGGACCATGAAATTTTGTGTTTTGAAAGGTATTCAAAAAAAAATCAGAATAAAGCTAGAGAAACCTGAAATAAAATGAAAGGAAAGAAAGGAGATGAAACAGGAACTTCAAAAGAAATGTTTAATTGAAAACAAACAGAACAGATGGCATATCTTAATCTGGGCCCTTCATAGAAGAGATAAGTTTCACAAAACATTAATCTAGATTGCAACATCATTACAAAGTGACATGGAAAAACTGATAACAGAGAACACGCAGAGCAGCTGATGAATGTGTTAAGGGATGATGCGAGTAAGGCCTCAGGCCTTACCGATGATAAAAATGAGCCCTTGCGAAGACTCAGCAGCCCAAAATCTCCACACAACAAAGCACAATTTAATACTCAGAATGAATAAAGCAAACCACTTTAATTTGCCAGAGAAGATTCTAAAAGCCATATATCAAAATATAGTAGCAACATGCAAATAGAAATCTACAAATCAATGCCTACAGATTTAGAAACCCTCAATTATTTAATCGATGTCAATGACTGAGTTAGGGTTGTAGAACAGTTGGTAGAGTACCTGTCTAGAGTTCACAGGGCTCTGGGTTTGGTCTGTTGTACCACATAAAACAGGCATGGTGGTATGCACCTGTAACCCCAGCATTCTGAAAGTTGAAGCAGGAGAATCAGAAGTTCAAATCACTCTCCACTACATAGCCTGGTCTACATGAACCCCCCCCCTTTCATTAAATATCAGGGGATTTACTGTCACAGAACATCAGATCAATGTATCAATGAAGGAAAACAAAATAAAATTGATTTCAAGAAAAATCAAAAAGCTTCCTGACATTATTATAAAACTCTGGAAGTTGGCATCTACTAAGAATCACTATTTAAGACAACAGTTAACGGTAAAGCAAGGGAATTCCTCCTGTAAACACCAGGAACTAAATAAGGATGGTGGCTTTGCCTGCTGCTTCATGAACAATCAAGATACTTGTATAAAATAACAAAGAAATAACGCTATTCTCATCAAGAATTTTTTCTTCTCACTCTCTCTTCCTGTGCTGAGATCAGAGGCAGCTCACACTGGTAGGGCGGTGCCCCCTGGAGGTAAGATCTTCCCTCCCGGCCTCTTTGTTCTACAGGACACTGCACCTCTACCCCCCCACCCCCACCCCTCCTCCCTCAAGATAGCCCTTTCCTCGGTGGGGCTTTGGTACCCTAGCACTCTCTCTTCCTGCGCTGAGATCGGAGGCAGCCCACACTGGTAAGGTGGTGCAAGCCTGGTGGTAAGATACCCGCAGGCCTCTTTGCTCCATAGGACACTGCACCCCTACCCACCCCCCGCAATATCGCCCTTTCCTTGGTGGGGCTTTGGTACCCCAGCACTCTCTCTTCCTGTGCTGAGATCGGTGGCACACACTGGTAAGGTCCAGGCGGACTTTTTCGTTCCACAGGACCCTGAACCCTCCCTCCCTCCCGCAAGATCACTCTTTCC
>PVIU01026785.1:0-12414 GCA_004026605.1 Ondatra zibethicus | reverse complement strand
GGTAGTGAAGGAACAAATTATTCAGATTCAGTAACTGAACAGTATAAAGTTGAGTTTAGGTTCCACCCAGTCTACAGCTCTCTTTAAACTGATTCTGTTCTCACTGTAATAGCTGCAACCCTCACACATACTCTGAAATTTCCCATAAAGAAAACCTTTTGTTATACATTTTATTTTTATATTTAAAAAACTTTGTTGTACTAGGTCTTGATTATCCTAATCTGTACTACGGTGCCTTTTCTAAGGCGAGCACTAAGTTGTTGTGAGCGGGTGGGGAACCTGTGTTGCTTTGACCTATGTCACATATCTCATCTTCTCTTGACCTTGTGAATGGAGAAATTCAGCTGAGGTACTGATACTTCAAAGCCAAGTGACCACCAGAAGTAAAAATTGAAATGTCAGTTATAACCATCAAAATTCAAGTCAACAAATATTCCTTTACCTTTGTTTTAATCAAATGCTGCTATAAGATGCTAAATTTTACCTTTCCTTCTGCTTTAAATATGTTCTTGTTTGGTTTTGACCTAACTCTCACACCAATACCATTTGGTTTGAGTTTGCATATTCAGCTGATTGTATAATGCGTACTTTTTAATTATTAATATGTTGAGATTTATTCCTCACACTTTCTTCATCATGTGACTAATCCCATACCCCAAACATCAACTAAGTTCTAATTCTCACTCTGCTAAGTCTTCATTTCCAGATTAGGATATTATTCTCTAACACTTCATGGGCAATGGGCCAAAGGCATTACCATGACTGACATAAAACATATTCAGAATTGATTTGCTTCTCTTCCTTTCTCTTCCATATTGGGATCAAAAGTTGATTTGTGTCATTACGTTAGCTCCACTAAGTTGGACTGAGCAGGACCATGAGCCTATGTAAACTTCATACGTATCAACCAACATGTAGACACAAAATTTTTCCAATTCTGTTTTTTTTTAAGTTTCTCCCATTCACCCTTTTCCCCTCTCCCTGCGTGTTATTAGATAAACCCCTTATTTTTGTTTTGTTACTTCAATGATCAGAATAGTAATACAACTGGTTTCTATCTATACTTTAGCTACTTTTTCCTCAAAATTGCCTTTCTTTCCATATTTTGATTCAGAATAGTTGAAGTATAAATCTGCTCACATTTGATCAATAGTTCCCCTTACCAAGTGCTCAGTGTGAAATTATTATTAGTACATAGGATACTGTTGGTTTCATGGCCTCTGTTGCCTGCTTTACTATGCTGTCTGCAGTGAGCATGCTGTTATTCTCATACCTGCTGTGCACTGTCCACATTGCTACATTCTCTCTCCCCTCCAGCTTTGTCATTCATGTCCTTCTACTACCAACACCATTTATTATCTCTGCTTCTCATCCATTGGGAAATCTCTAGTTATCGTAGTACTTCACTCCAAATGCCTGAGGAATTCTGGGCAAACTATGGCACCTTGGGAGAAAAGAGGAATCCATTTGCTCTCATGCGCTATGCGCTTTTCAGTATAATTTGCACTGTTAGTGCTTGTGTTCATGGACTTTGTCTTTCATACTCTCGTGAGACCTTTTTAAAAGCAGATGTTTTTTGTAATCATGGTTATGCCATACACTCAGAGGAAGCAGAGAGAGAGAGAGAGAGAGAGAGAGAGAGAGAGAGAGAGAGAGAGAGAGAACTTGGACTTGGGTTAGGGCCTCATGAGCCCCTCACTTATTCAAGCTAGGATTTTTAACTAGCATGGTCTTGTTCTTGCTGTCTCTAACAGTTGCTATTAGTTCATGTTCAACAAATACTATTTCCTAGCAGACATTCACTACACCAATGTCTTGCTGCCTTTTTGCTTCCTCTTCTGAGATGATTACTGAGACTTTAGGGGTTTGGGTTTGATAAAGATATTCCATTTAAATTGAGCATTACAGTCTCTTGTTCTATTCATGGTGACCAGTTGTGGTTCTCGGAAATAATTGACATCTGCTAGAAAAAGATTTTTCTCTGATGAGGGTTGAGAGATGCAATAATTTATTAGCATAAAGATAAGGATTTAGGCAGTAGTTTATTACTACATCCTTTTAGCAGAATAATAATATTAGGTTCTCCTACAGGGCCTCTGTCCAAGACAGCTGTGCTGCAGTTAATGGTATCAGACATGAGCCTGCCTTGTAATGCCAGCATTAAATTCAATTAAAAGTAAGAGTGTGGTTGCTATTTCTGTAGCATCTGTGCCACTACAGCATCAGTGAGCATATCTCAACATGCTATTGTTATTGTACTCCACAGAATTCACAGGCAGGTACGACTTTTACTTATCTTTCCCCTGAAATGTAAATAGAATCTCCTGACCCTATGAAAACTACATAATGGGGAAGAAGCATTCAAGTCAGTGCCAGCATGACTTCCCCGTGTCTACATTTTAATCACGAAGTGTCCTCAGCAACAGGATCCTACTACCTAGTTATGGAGGGTAACCAGTAGCAAAAACAGTATCCTTTAATGTTTGTGGGAAGATTATTGGGATAACACTGACCAACAACTCAAAAAGCTTCATGTATGTGACATGGTTTTAGGCAGAGAACTTGCTCTTCTCTGTATAAGGTAACTCTGTAACGTTCTGGTTCATGTCCACAGTTCAGGAAGCTGGTTTCTATATGGCATTTTAAAGGGTCTTTAATGCCATGATTCCCTCCTTTTATTCTCTCCTGTGTCCTGCCTTCTCTTCTCCCCGCACAATTTGACCCCTACTATTTCATTATCGCAGTTTTAAACCACTTATCTTCTATCCCTTCACTTAAACTATCTCCATAGTGGGATATAGAGTTCTTTGGGTATATTGCTAGAAGAGCTATGACTGGGTGATGTGGTAGAACTATTTCTAACTTTTTCAGAAACCCCCATAGTGGATGTATCAGTTTGTTCTTGTACCAACAGTGAATTTGCTGCTCCTTGCCCAAATCCACTCCACTATTTGTTTTCATTTGTGTTTGTTTGGTTTCTATCTTAGCCATTCTGACTGTAGAAAGATCATCTATCAAAGTGATTTTAATTTGCATTTCTTTGATGGCTAAGGATGTTGGACATTTCTTTAAATATTTTTTTGGCATATGCATCTTTTCTTTTGAGAGCTCATTTAGTTCTATGTCCCAATTTTTAGTTGGGCTGTTTGCTTTCTTGTTGTTTAGTTGCTTTACTGTTTTGCATATTCTAGACATCAACATTCTTTCAGATGTAAAATATGTAAAGATTTTTTTTCCCATCCTATAGACTGCCTCTTCACACAAATGATGGTGTTCTTTGTCAGGAAAAACCTTATTTCATTTCATGAAGTCTTATTTGACAATTGTTATAATCTCAAAAATTTAAGACATAGGTCTGTGAATGATAAGGATCCTCGTGAACTTATGTGTACATATGATATGAGTGTGTGTGCATATGTTTGTGTGTGTGTGTGTTCTTTTTTTCTAGAAAGAGAACCAATATGTTTTATCAATCACAAAATGGATCACTCCATATCATATGGTACGTGGCATTGTTATCTTGGATTTTATTTTCCCCATTAAATAATGTACTGTGGATCTAACAGTTATCTTGTGTTGAATTGAGTATGTAACTATCATAAAGTATTGAGTATATGAATCTCATAAAGGAATGTTTTATACATTCCTTTGCTTTTTGAATTTTTTTCTTTGTCTGGAAATTTTCTGCAAATGATACAAACTTATTAGTATCAAATTTAGTACTAAATCTGAAAACTTCTAGATCAAATAAAACTTCTCAGTCTTCAATTCATTTAAAAGGAGTGAATTCAGAAATTTTATGATCAAGCTGAAATTTGACAGAACTAATCAAATGGACTCAGTAATCAGGGGATACCTCCAGGTTTATTTCTTATAAATAGCATCTTTGTTTAATTAATTTTTAAGTACTTGTGCTAAATAATTTTTAAAGTGCATACATTGATAAATGCTTCATTAAATTATGCATTTCCATATTCATACTTTTTGGTGTAGTGATTGACATTGCCCCACTTTCAGGGCAGTTTGTATCTTAATATTTTTAGATAGTATGTAAGTCTCATGAAAACAATGAGGATATCGAATGTACTTTTTAGTTCAAGATTCTAAATACCAATCTTTAATTGAAATCCTCACAAATGAACAGTCTTTCCTTCTCATTTTGCTTAATTCAATTCTTTGACATGCTTGACTTTGAACTTTGTGATTCTCAAGTGATAGATATTGTGAGAGAAAGAACAGTAAAAACAGAAAGCTAATATAAACTTATGGCACTCAGCCCTCAGTTTTTACAAGCAGTGACTCCAATGTTAACCTACCCAATCTCCAGTATCAGTACGAGTATGGAGTATGAGGTAGAAACAGACAACCAAAGGAAGCCACACAAATCCTGGATTCCCATGCACAGAAAAGGTTGTTGGTGACCTATGAGGGCTATACTGTTATTATTTGAAGCCACTGAGTAATAGAAAAACATAATTAGAACTCAAAGCTTTAGCCTAACATATTTGGCTATGATTTAGAGAGTCTAGGAGGCTTGTAATTAACAAGAAGAGCATTTTGCCAGCAAGCCAGGAGATACTTACAGCACAGACACACTGTCTGGGCCTCACTGCTCTTTCAGGCTTAGGAAACTGTATCTAATCTCCAGTTTCCCAATCTGGGACATCGAATCCTCTGCCACTAAGGAACTCTTGCCTCTTAGCCTCTCCTCCATAACTAATTAGCTGGAAATAATCAAAACTGCAATGTCATTTTGTACCCAAAGTGGACATGAGTCCAGTCTCTGTCTTTAAAAATGCAAACTGCAAAATAAGAAAAAAAAATTAAAGAACTGTTGTCATTTATCTTCCACTAAGGATTTTTGGAAACAAAAACAAACAAACAACTAATGTCACAGAGTTTAAATTGCTCATAAAATTGTGATATGATAAAATTATTAATATTTTTTCTTTTAAATATACTAGATTAAAAGATTGAGGTCTCATAGTAGACTCTGTATATTTTAAATGTAATGCTGACATTTACAAAGTATTTCAAAACTTAGTGATAGAGATGTTTAAATATCAATTTTCTGGACATATAATTTTAGTAATTTCTGAAATATAGAAACAATAATAATAGTTCTGTACCCACTTAGAGCACTGTATGTGTTTGTGTTTGTGTGTATGTGTGTGTTATAAATGGCAGAGTGATACTTTTCAATGTTCATCTAAATGATGAAAGCCCATGCTTACCAAATTTGAACATTTACAAACATTAACAAGGTGTATACAATAATTTAAGCATTATATCTTCAGAGTTATTCATCACAGACTGTATAGACTGAAATAGTGTGTTCATTAAAAACAGCCTACAACTCCATAATAAAATCAGATTACAAGTCACAAAAATCTTCACATAACAAATAAAAAGACAAGCTTATGAAGTTTGATCAATTTGACTTGACTCTAGTCTTAGAAATATATTCTCAGAAAGAAACAATCACATACTCTGAGCTAGCAAGACAAGCTGATGAAGTGATGGGGGGTTTTTGTCCTTGAGAACACCCTCAAAGGAGATGCAGCCAACATGTTTAAATGGTTAACTGTCACCACCCGAGAAATGGATTTATGGGCTTGTACTTGGTTATACAGGAAAGTAGGAAAACTCCCTAGGAAAGGAAAAGAATATGTGATTTGAGGAGGCAGCGGGTTCCTGTCCAGAGCACAGTCATGAAACTGTGTGCAAGCTCTATAGCCTGACACTCGCTGTAAGGATTACTGCTGCCGGGGAGGGGCACTTGGACTTGATTGCAGCAACTCCTCTGCAAAGTAAAATCCTACAAACCCTAAGCCTTCATGGTATTTGTTCATATTCTAAGGACTACATAAAATAGCATAGTTTTATATGTATGTCCTGTTTTCAGTTAAATGGAAAATAGCATAGTTTTATATGTATGTCCTGTTTTCAGTTAAATGGGAGCAAGGAACATTGACTAAAAAGTTTGCCGACCTCTGCAGCTCACTTGTGTGACCCTCAAACAATGAGGAAATAGGGGCTGCAATTAATGTATTTCTTTTTGTTTCCTTGTTTGTTTTCAAGGGACAGGGTTTATCTGTGTAATGGCCCTGGCTGTCCTAGAACTTGCTCTGTAAACCAAGCTTGCATCGAACTCAGAGGTCTACTTGCCTCTCTCTCCTAAGTACTGAGATTCAAGGTGAATGCCACCACAGCCTGGATCAATTAACGTATTTCTAACACTCTTAAACTGCTGAGTTCTTGCTACTAATAAAAACTTGTGCTGGTTCTGTACACGAAGCAGAAATGAATTTCTGCCTGGAGAAGTTTCAGCAGAAATCTTTGCGCCCCACTCACATTCTCATATAAGTTCTCTTCCTTCCACGTCTCCTGAGTCAGCTCCTGCACGGACACTCAAAACTTACGAAGATTTGTTTCAAATGACACGCCTGAGCCAAATGGTTTCTAGAGTTTCACTTCTGTCTAAATTTGTACCCTTTAGATATGATATATCTTTGAAATGAATCATATTTCATCTCTGTTCAAACTTTTCTTGTTTGATATTAACATTCAGCTGAGATCAAAGGAATTGGCTTTAGAATAGCATTGTTTTCTGGCATATGTTAATGTTGTTCAAGAAGGTATGCAATAAGTTGATATGTTGCTTTTTCTTCCTCATTTACATTTTAATTTAGGAGGGATGTTATTCTTTTACTATTAACATGGATATATGCTTTCTGGCACACATGAACATACTTTTAATCATGTATTTTCACATCACGTGTTTTATATATAATTGATAAATATATCATGTCATAGTTACAGATAAATATGTAATACATGCATTTTATCCAGGCTTTCTGTCTTTCCTTCCCTCAGTTCTTCCGCCTTCCCTGCCCATCTCCCTCCTTTTCTCTTCCCCTCCCCCATCCCTTCACATTCCCTCTTCTCCCTTATCTCCCTCTTTCCCTTCTTGCATCACTTCTCTTTTTCCCACTCCCTTTTCATTCCTGTGCCCCCTTCCTGCTGCAGAGCCATCTCCCATGTTGTGAAATAGACAGACGCTCTCACCAAAGGCCAATGAATTGAAGTTGCCCTAACTTGGAATTTCACCTGCTAAAACTAAGAGATAAACTGACTTTTTCATTTGTTTGAATTATTTATTTATTTTTGGCTTTACTCAGGTTCAGGCACTTTGGTAAAAGAACACAAAATGGATTAGACAATGTATATATAAATCACATTTAAATAGTTATTTATAATAGATTAAAATGCTAGGAAAACATTTTTTTACCTGATTACAATCTCATTTCAAACCGTAACCAATTTTTAAAGATATTTTAAATGAAATTTATTCATTTATTTTACATCCTGACTGCAGTTTCCCCTCCTTCATTTCCTCTCCTCCCCTCCCCCATTTCCCCTCCACCTCCCCACACAATCCACTCCTCCTCTGTTTCTTTTCAGAAAGGGGAAGTTCTACCATGGGTGTAAATAAAGCATGGCATATCAAGTTGAGGTAGGATTCAGCCTTATATTCAGGCTGGACAAAGCAACTCAGTATGGGGACAGATCCCAAAATTCAGTCAAAGCATTAGGGATGGCCCTCTTCACACTGCTAGGAGTCTCACAGTTAGCCTAAGCTACACAACTATCACAGTATGTAGAGAGCCTAGGATGGTCCCATGGAGGCTCTATAACTGTTGGTCCAGACTCTGTGAGCTTCTATGAGACCAGGTTAGTAGTTTCTGCAGATGATCTTGCGATGACCTTGACCTGCCAGCCACCGGTTCTTAGCATCCTCCCTTTCTCTTCAGTGGAATCCCGAAGCTCAGCCTGCTCCTTGGCTGTGACTCTCTCCATCAGTTACCGGGTGAAGGCTCTGATGACAATTTGAGTAGTCACCAATCTGATTATAGGAGATGGACAGTTCTGGCTACCTATCCACTATTGCTAGTATTCTTAGCTGGAGTTATCCTTGTAGATTCCTTTAAATTTCCCCTGCATCATGTTTCTTCCTGACTCCCAAATGCCCTGCTTATCAAGAAATATTTCAGTACTCTCCCCTTTCATCCTGCCAACCCAATCCCTCATGTTCCACTGCCCTCTTCCCAGGGAAATCTTTGTGTTCCCCTTTGGGTCCTCCTTGTTGCCTAGCCTCTCTTTGGCTATGGATTGTAACAAGGGCATCCTTTACTTTATATCTAATATCCACCTATTAGTGAGCAATGTGAAGCATGATCCTAATTAGTCTTAATAATGAAAATCTGGAGTCAAATATCAGGGTAAAAGCTGAAAGATCAAAGAAGCAACAGGGCACACACTTCTCTTATCTCTCCGCCTCCTCAGACCAGAAGGGTGGAGAACCTCCCTCCTCTCTGACTTACTACTCCCAGTCTGTCTGTACAGCCCTCTAGACCTTTGCGTTAACTAGTGGTTAGTTCTGCCCTCTGATCTCCAGGAAAGTTTTATTCATCAAAACACAAACAAAATATCACAATACCACTGGTTGTGATAAAATCACAATTTTTAAGTAGCAATAGAACATTTCCAAATGATAGTTTGAGAAAAGGATAGCACAGCAGTTTCACTATGATGAACTTTTGGTATTTAAAAAAGACTAATATGGGTATCAAATATCTCAATACATAAAATTTAGTTGGGAAGAGTTAGATTCGTGGTCTAGAATAAAATCTCCAGTTCTGTTATTCACATACAGTTATTGAACTTTCCAGCCTTTATTATTAACAGATAATAAAATTGTAAAACTTAATTTGTAAGTAGTGAAAGAAAAATTTGACTAAAGCAATGCCCAGCATAAGTGGAATAATAAGATGCAGATGAAATTAAGCAATAACAGCAACAACAAAAAGATACTGTTGAAAACAAGTAATTGCAGGACCTCATCATTTCCTCCCTAGAACCCATGTTTCTTAAATGTTCTTATCACAGTGTACTTAGCACTGGTTGAGACTTTATTAAAATACTCAATCTTGTCCTCAAGTCAACTGTGTGACTACAAAGAAAACCCTGAAGAAGTCACCACCAACAAAATGCCAACCTATCTGAATATATAACACTTATAAGATGTTGGCCTCACTCTCCTTGTTAGAATATTCTATTACCTGGAATCCCTTATGGTTAATCTCTGGAAACATGAGCTGAAAAGAAAGAGCTCAACGGAAATTGTTATTGGTACCATTGCTGTTGCTTTGCTTCTTCAGTGGCAGACAATAATAGTGGACTTCCACAGTTATCCAGAGCTTAACTAAGAAAAGACCTTAGATAAGAAGGAAGTAACTCCTCACTGGTCCGTCTGTCTTCGTTCATTCTCTTCATTAAGCAAATTTGTCTAATCGTGCCTTGCCCTGGTTCTGTTCAATCACTATTAGTGAACTGGCCTCACTGTAATCCGATGTTGTGGCTTCAACAAATGGCTTTGTGTGCACACCTTTCTTTTACCTAGTTTTGCTCTTTTTTCAGTCCTTAAATTTGTAATTCTGTTCTCTCTGGTTCTTTTTCTTGCCACTGAGAACAGCTTTCACTTTTCAGACTGATATTCTGTTTGCTACTTAATATGAAATTTAATTTTTCTCAAGGTTTCCTGGAAAACTCTCACCTTTCCTCTTGTCCTTAGTCTCAGTAGATAGTCTACTGCCCCACTGTCAGTCATCAGCCATGCAGCACCCCCTCAGGGAGCTTATTACAAGCTTCGTTGTCCGCCTATATTTTTGAATTGTACAATTTTTTTGTGTCAACTTTTTCCATAGGCAGCCAAAATTAAGTATGTCTAAAATGGAATGATTTAATTCACACTTGAAGTTCTTCCTAATTAATTTTTATCATGCTTTCATCAGATTTCTATACTTGGGAACTTCAGATGCTCTTCAAATCTTTCACTATGTTGCTTCTTACTCACCCTGCCTAGAGGGTTGCTGCCAATACTGCCTTCCTAAGTTAATATCTCTCTAATTATCCCCTCTATCTATCTCTTCATGCTTTCCCCAATTTTTCCCTCCCCTTAGTGCTTCATTCTCACTACTATCAACTAAAATGATCTCCAAAAATAGAAATAAAATGTATTTGGTGTGAGTTCATTTTTAGTGTAAGCATTTGTGAGAGTGAGTATGTGTGCTCATGCTTACATGTAGAGGAAAGAGGAGGTCTGTGCCCACTGCTCTCAAGTGCTAGGTTTTGTAATTATGCAATGGCATGCTAGGCTTTTCAGGTAGGTATTGAAGATCATAGCGCGAGACTGAATACTTGTTCAGCTTGTACTTCTTAGACAGTCTGTCTAACAATTGTGTTCAGTGTATTGAATAAAAAACTCTGTCTTTATTGCATAGCATATGAAGTAGGATTCTTCCTGTAGCACACCAGCACATGCATGCACAGTCTGCACAGCTCCTGTCCAGGTTGTCCACACAGCCTCTTTTGTGCCTTTAGATAGCCCCCATTTACTATTCCCACTTCCTTTTGCATGTTTAATAATGCCTGTTTGTCTTATCAACTACATTAATACATGGTTATCACAGAATATTAAGTACAAAATTTTTATTGTTTTCCTATCTGTTATGTCTCTCTTTAGCTATAAGCCATCTGCTTATTGCTAACCTTTCCTTTAAGCTATCTGTTCATTCCCTCTGCCTTCTAATAACAAATCCAGTCAACATAATGTAGTGATTATCTTTCATAAGTACTCAACATGATTTCATTTTCTGAGCATCTTTCTTCTTAATCATCTTTATCCCTGTAGTTTTTGTTATATGACCCTTTTTGCTCTCTATATTTCATTTTATTTCTAAGGTGGTTCATTTCTCCATCAATCTTTGAAAAATGATGGAACTATTCAGTATCCCTTTCTGCTTCCTTCCCAATCCACACACTATCTCCACACAAAGTCTTTATAGCTCTGGGTTCATCCATCATCTTTTGTCTCTGGCTATCAAAAAGGGACCTGCAGCTTTCTTTTATTTGTTTTCATTTTGGTTTTAATTTTAAGCTATCAACTTACATCTGGGAAAGTGATTGCTTATTTGGCATCTCTATTTAATAATCTCATAAGTATTTCAAGTTCAATATGTCCCATAAATTGATTCTTTTGCCTAATTGACTCAAATGTAGATAATATAGTAAAAGACTATGCACCATATCAAAGCAGAAACCTGTCTACTATCTTAAATTATTCTCACCCACTCTTCAGCATCAGCAGCACAGAAAACATATTGCAAAGATCTGAGTGCTGCATCTTTTGTCTTTCTACTCAAACCTCATCATTTTCTCATCTGTATCAATAGCAGTGCTCTCACTCCTGTTTGTTCATTAACAGCCAAAAAAGTAAACAAGAAGATAAATGAAATATAAACAACAATTTTATTAGGCTACTAAAATTATATTCCAAAGTATTTATTTACATAATTTGAAATTGTAAAGAAATTTACATAAGTAAATATGACCCAACACTGTAATGGAGAAAGAACTGAAAGATTCTTCTGTTGAGAAAGAGAGACAGCAAAAGAAGATTAAAATATATTGAGCGCACACCTTTAATCCCAGCATTTAGGAGGCAGAGGCAGGCAGATCTCTGTGAGTCTGAGTCCAGCCTGGTCTACAAGAGCTAGCTCCAGGAAAGAGAAACCCTGTCTCAAAGAACCATATATATATAATTGTTTACTTTATATGTATAAGTTTCTTTTATATAGAAAAGGGAAATTTGGCTTAGAAGAAGTTAAGGCCACCTACTCAGACAAGGATGAAAAGAATGGAGCGGCTTGGTCAGTCATCCCTAATCCTGCGTATCCTTCAACAGATCAACTGAGCTGCTTTCTATAGAGAGGATCCTAAGAAGTCCTATTAAGGTACTCTGTTAGAAGACTAGTACAATATATCTTGTGGCCTTACTCCTGACTACATATTCATATAAGAATTTCAAAATCCTGCTATGATTGTATTTAAACATAATTAGAATATCATTACAGGGCCCTATAATGAGACTGTTAGCATTGCACAAGAAGAAACACAAGAGCTTCCTCTGTCCCAGTTCACAATGTCTCAAGGAGATGGTCACATACATGCCAACCAGGAGTGACCTCATGAGGAACAGAATTATCCTGCTCTCTGACATTAGTCCCCCTAGCATCTAAGAATTTTGAGAAAATAAATTTTAAAGATTCAAAATGCGCTTTCCTCGGTGGGGCTTTGGTACCCCAGCACTTTCTCTTCCTGCGCTGAGATCGGTGGCGCACACCGGTAAGGTCCAGACGGGCTTCTTTGTTCCACAGGACCCTGAACCCTCCCTCCCTCCACAAGACTACCCTTTCCTTGGTGGGGCTTTCTTAACCCAGCACTGTCTCTTCCTGTGCTGAGATCAGAAGCAGCTCAAACTGGTAGGGCTATGCCCCCCTGGAGGTAAGATAC
>PVIU01026784.1:0-21463 GCA_004026605.1 Ondatra zibethicus | reverse complement strand
ATCAAGTATTTATAAAGTTCTGTGCTGCCCATAAGCCAGATCCCCAACCCTTTTCACCTTCCTCTTTGAGTCAGAGGCTCACGACATCATCAGGCCTTCAATTCTTGTCTACAGCCCAGGTAACCTGTGCTTCTCCTGCCTCAGCTTCCTGAGCAGCTGAGATTACAGGTGCCACAGGCAGGGCTTCTGACAATACTAAAAAGATACAATCTACTCGCCAGGCGGTGGTGGCGCATGCCTTTAATCCCAGCACTCGGGAGGCAGAGGTAGGCGGATCTCTGTGAGTTCGAGGCCAGCCTGGTCTACAAGAGCTAGTTCCAGGACAGGCTCCAAAGCCACAGAGAAACCCTGTCTGGAAAAACCAAAAAAAAAAAGATACAATCTACTCAAAATAGTCTAACTGTTCCAAATGTAGAAACAATGTATAAAGAAACTTAAAAAAAAATGGGTTTTCCACCTCAGAAAAAGATTATCTCAGTCCTTCTAGACTCTCATTAATTCTTAAAATTTTGCTAAAATGGGGCTAAAGATGTCTCAGTTATGATCAAGAGCACCTGCTGCTCTTGTAGAGAATCAGAGTTCAGTTCCCAACACCCACACTGGGTAGCTCATAACTCCAGCAAAACTCCAACACCCTCTTCCAGCCTCCATGGGCACCCACATACAATTGCACATATGCACATATATATGTAAATAAACTAAAATAAACAGTTTTAAAAATAGGATGGCAAGATGGTCAGCAGTGTGTCTGCTGGAAGGGATGCAAGCAATGGCACTTGTGTGGAGGTCAAAGGACACTTGGGAGTTCTTTCCTTACTGCACTCAAGAACCCAGGTTGGGGCTGGAGAGATGGCTCAGCGGTTAAGAGCATTGCCTGCTCTTCCAAAGGTCATTCAATTCCCAGCAACCACATGGTGGCTCACAACCATCTGTAATGAGGTCTGGTGCCCTCTTCTGGCCTTCACACAGATAGAATATTGTATACATAATAAATAAATAAATATTAAAAAAAACCCCAGGTTTGACTCCCAGTACCCACATTAAGGATTCACAACCAACTGTTAACTCCAGTTTTAGGGGATCTGATTCTCTCTGGCCTCAAGCACCTGATGAAATGTGGTGCATAAAAACTAAAACAGGTATTTAAAAATAAACAAATAACCAGGCATAGGACTATATCTCTTTAATCCCATGACTCAGAATACAGAAATAAGCAGATCTTTTGAGTTCCAGGCCAGAAAGACTAAATGGTGAGAATCTGTCTAAAAAAATAAATATTTGCTAAAGTAGGGCTAGTGAGACACCTCAGCAAATAAAAGCATTTAGCTTTGGCTGTGTGGTGCACATCTTTAATTCTAGCATTCAGGAGGCAAAGGCAGGCAGATCACTGAGTTCAAGTACAGCCTGGTCTACATATTCAGTTCCAAGACAGCCAGGACTACACAGAGAAACCCAGTCTTGAAAAAAGAAAAGGAAAGCACTTAGCCTGACGACCTGAGTTGGAGCCCCAGATAGCATGATGGAGAGAGCTGACTGCCCAGAGTTGTCCTCTGGCCTCCATCCACACACGTGCTATGGCATGTGCACATTTTAGAGTATTCGTTTAGATGCCCAAGCAGATGAGTGCATATATAAAACTTCTAATGATTTTCTACTAACAGTAATATCAAAGGAACTAAAGCAAATAATTAAAATAACTCTGAAGCCAGTCATTGTAGCACACGGCTATAATTCCAGCACTTGGGAGGCTGAAGCAGAGAAGGGTAGCATTCAAGGTCATCCTTAGTCATAACAAATTCAAGGCCAAGTCTGGTTTTCATGAACTGCTGCTGCTTCAATATGTTGAGGAAGATAATGACAATAATAATTAAATAAACAAATAAAAGGGGCTATAGCAATGTTTTATAGCAAATTTGCTGACATTAATCTAACAACAAAAGTTAAAATTAAAGAGCAAAACCGAGACAACACAGATAAATTCAACTTGGCAGACAGAAATAGATGCACTTCTGCATTACTGAATTTAAACCCATGCTCCAACAAAGCTGAAAAGAGAAGACGCACAGCACAGTAGCGGGCTTTTATAGTTTCTATGCTGATGTGAAACTGAGCTATTTATATTGCCACCAACCACTTTCAAAAACTAAAGATAAATGAAAAGCATTCAACTAAAATACTCATTAGTAAGATTAAGGTAAAATTCTTGTCCTAACTCTCTACAAATATGGAAACTCGATAGCTACTGCATAACATCCACTTTAACAACTATGTGAATTTTATAATCTACAATCGGGCTGGAGAGATGGCTCAGAGGTTAAGATCACTGACTGATCTTCCAGAGGTCCTGAGTTCAATTCCCAGCAACCACATGGTGGCTCACAACCATCTGTAATGAGATCTGATGCCCTCTTCTGGCCTGCAGGTGTACATGCAGGCAGAATACTATATACACAATAAAGAAAACATTAAAAAAAATTTTAAAAAAGTAATCTACAATCAAAAAGGACTTCAAAATTTTACTTTATTTAAAAGCTATTTGGCTTACAGAACACAATTTAAGCTTTTAGTTACAGAAAGTATCCCCAGGGAAAGCCACCAGGACGAGGTGCGCTCAACAACTAAACATCTAAGCACCTCATTGCTATCTGCACGTCCATAGTCACATGCATCTTAAATTGTTATGCTCTGCATAAAGCTACACTCTATATTGCCAACTACTCCATCAGCCATCCCAACCCGTCAATCATCCGGAAAGCCTCCTACCATTCTGACTCCATATACTATCATCTGCCAGCCTTTCTGTGACACTGGCCCCTCACCTAATCCGGAGGCATTTGCTCACGTCCACTCTTCCAACTAGTCAGCCTCTAATTATCCGTGTAAGGTGCATAATAGGCAGCTCTACAATTCAGCTGATAAACTATACACCTGATTACATCACTACAGTTTAAATTCCTTGGGACTCCACCCCTCACCTCTATGGTGACATTACCCCTCCTGACACAATCTTTCTGCCTGCCCCTATTCTGAGTCTACCTGTTCCCTGAAAAGCTAGTGTTTTTCTATGTGACTATTCCTCCTCAAGCACTATTAGCCTCCTCTCTACAAACAATGTCTGCCAATCCTCCAGAGAGCACAAGCCTGTCAGGCTCTTCTACCCACTGCCCGGTCCACCTCATCTCATTTACAAGTGCCCGATCTTCAGTTTCTGGAATGAGGAGACATTTTCAGTTGTTTCTCCAATTCCAGCTGAGGGACTTAGGAGTCTTAAGTTTACCCTGAAGCAATAAGCCCTGTGGAGAGATGTGAAACAGCATTGACTAAGTCAATCATGGTAGAAATGAGGAAAGGAGGGCGGCTGGAAAGTCAAAATGATAGGACTTTGTGATTTAATTTTGGAGTGAAAGGCAATCAGGGATGCAGCTGGGACATTGAGAGGTTATTTACTGAGGAACAGCTGGAAATTGAGTGAACCACTGAGGTGAACTGTTGAACAAATGTGCAGCAATTCTCAATGAAAGGCAGGTCTGTGGCTTCTTGAGGACATTAGTGTATAAAAACGGCAGGCATAAGAGAAACAAAAATAAGTTATTGGCCTGAGGAGTTACCAAATGACTCTTGAATTGGCAATTACATATATATTACAGTACAAAAAGGAAAAGCACAAAAAGCAGGGCAACCAGTTCAAGGCCAGGGACTCCCATGTTGAAGAGAGCCACTCCTTTAAGTTCTAACTCCTGACAATTGTTATCTGACCCACACACACACATGCTGTATCATGCCCCACATACACAATAATAAAATGGGACTAAAAACTTTAAAACAATACAGTCTAAAGCCCAGTGTGAGAAACAATAATTCCAGCACTGAGAGGTGAAAGTAGGCTAGCCTTGGGCTCCATAGTAGTTTCAAGACCAGATGTACTATGAGATCATGGCTCAATAAACCAAGGAGATAAAACAAAGCAAAAATCTATGTTTAACCACCCTTACATACAAAGAACCGAACATAACAAATAACTGCTATTCAAATGTTTGCTAAGACAAAGAATATCATAAAAAAAAAAGTAAAGGGCATATTCCTATAAGGCCCTAGTTAACTATCACAATATACGATTTCATCTAAGGAAAATAAAGGTCTCCAGGAAAATCTCCTAGATACTAAGAATATTCTTGTTGCAGTGCTGGTAGAGTGCCCAGTATATACAAAGCAAAGGATTCTGTCCCCAGAACCAAGTAAACCTGGTTTGTTGGGGTGTGCCTATAATTCCAGAATTTGGGATGTGAAGATAGGGAAATCAAACCTTCCAAGA
Organism: Ondatra zibethicus; assembly: GCA_004026605.1. Classification (NCBI taxonomy): domain Eukaryota; kingdom Metazoa; phylum Chordata; class Mammalia; order Rodentia; family Cricetidae; genus Ondatra; species Ondatra zibethicus. The sequence continues at coordinate 17,151 of PVIU01026784.1, read as the reverse complement.
CACCCTCAACTACCTAGCAAGTTCAAGCCCACCTAAACTACAACAGACCACACCTCAAAAAAAAATATTCAGCAAAAGGGAAACCATGCCTGGTACTAGAAACCTAGCCAACTACCCATGGCTAGTAAAGTCATTTTATTAAATGGGCATACCCCTACCAACAATCTATATTTGTCTTTATATCCCCTGTTAAGTGCAGTCTTCACCTCTCATCAAAGAAACTTTGCTTTGTAACAGACCATTATAGAAACTACAAACAACCAAAATGCAGAATGTGGAACTCAGTCCCCATGGATACATCTACAAAACATTCCCACACCTATGTCTCAGGAATCATTTTTGAAGAGGGTACAGGAAGACTCTAAGAGCCAAAACCAGGGAGTCTGCTGTGAGATTGTATTTCCAAGGAGGGTCAGAAAGTACACGCTCATCAAGTCTCACCAGCTGACTGCCCAAACACGAGCTGAACAAGGACAACAACAGACATGGTAAAGTGGACCGAGGGAAGCTCGCCAGGTCTCGACTCTACACCCAAAACTACAAGCAACTAATGAATGCTAAGAGCAGGTGGAAGTCTTTCCCAGGGGACAGCACACCAATTGCTCATTTAATACCAAATAATCAGCCCTGAAAACAGACACATACAAGATCCCAAAACTTTCAAGTTACTTTGTTTTCCTTTCTTTCATTCCACTACTTCAGTTGTGTGTGTCTGTTGAAACAGAAGCAGAATGGTTGCTACAGTGTTTCTCTTTCTTATCTCAGTATCCACAGGAACATGTCACCCGCCCTATTTGGTCCCCTTTTTAAAAGGTGGCTCTATAAATACACAGCAAGGCAGATAAGCTAACTTCTAAGAACTAATCAAGGTTGTCAATCAAACTCAATCCCACCTTCAAAATTTGCAAGAAAAAGGCAATATATTCAAGAATGAACCCATCCACATTGTGTTATTTTTTTCTAAAAGTTGATAAAAGCAGAGTCATTCAAAAAGAGAAAACCCTCAATTGACAAGACTGTTCTGTAAGCAAGCCTGTGAGGTATTTTCTTGATTAATTACTGATGCAGAAGGGCCCAGCCCATTGTGGGTGGTGCTACCCAGGTGGACCTGGGACATATAGGAAAAGCAAGCTGAGCAAGCCAGAGGAGCAAGCAATGTTCTATGGTCTCTGCTTCAGTTCCTGCCCTGACTTCCTATAGTGCTGGACTGTGACCTGGGAGTTGTAAGAGAAACTAAGCTCTTTCCTCCCAGGTTGTTTTTGATCATGGTGTCTCATCACAGCAATAGAAACCTGAGACACACACAAACTGACCAATCATTTGAGAACTCAATGCACAATACTGGCACTCCACATTTACTGAATTACTCACTGGCATGCATCACAGGATGTCTGCAGTTAGTCCTGCTTTGGATTTCCTGTATCCAAAAGGATACAGGCACACTATGTAATCACATTTATATTACACAGTAAGAGTCACAGGAGACCAATGTGGTCTAGTCTCCAGAAACCAGTTTGTTTGGTGGGGGCAGGGGGGACCTTTTATCCTATCACAGGTCCCAAATTCTTACAGTTGAACAGATTTCTCTCCACTTTGCCTGAAAGAAAACATGGCCAAATAGTAGTTCACTAAAGCTTAACCAAATAACAGCATTTAGTTCCCAACATTATATACTTTTCCCTTTATTTCATAAGGATATTATTTTCATATTTGTGTACTGACTTATATTTCTTTGCAGAAAATTGTCAGCATGAATAAATAACTTCAAAACCAAATCTAACCTTACAATCTTGTAAAAAATCTGAAAGATGTTTCTTAAAATATTTAAACAGCAGCTAATGTTTATTGAGCACATGCTAGATGCCAAGAACTACTGTGGACTTTCTGCAATACTAACTCATTAAATCCACCAACTCCATGATGGAAGTATATTTATGCCACTTTATGAAACTGGGTAATGGGCACAAGAAAGAGATGGGGAAGCTTTGTTAACCAATTATCTTCAAGAGGTGGGACCAAGTTAGGGTGTGGCTTTCTGGGACCCAGAGAAAAAAATACAGGCGTAGGCCCAGGTGCTCTCTCTCTCTCTCTCTCTCTCTCTGTGGTTCCCAGGCAGCACAGCTGAGCTTGGACTTCTCGTTCCTGTTTCATAAGTTTTTCCCTTACAATAAACAAATATATAATTGCTTTATCTTTTGGTTAGCCTGGTTATTTCCCGAATCGAGCTAAAGTCTACAGGAAAGCTAATTTTCCCTAAGTCACACAACTACAAGCAGTTGAGCCACGTTTGATCCTAAGCAGTTAGGATCTCAACCACTGCCACGGCATAATGACCCTTATTCATCATCAAATATCTATGACCTTTTGGCCTGCACAGATGGCTCACATCTTAAAGGTGAGGCTCACAACCAAAATGACAACATTGTGACTTCTTTTTTTTTTTTTTTTTTTTTGGTTTTTGGAGACAGGGTTTCTCTGTAATTTTGGAGCCTGTCCTGGAACTAGCTGTTGTAGACCAGGCTGGCCTCTGCCTCCCAAGTGCTGGGATTAAAGGCATGCACAGCCACCACTGCCCGGCATTAACATTGTGACTTCTAAAACATGGTATTTTTCAATTCCTAAAACAATAAAGGATGAAAAAGAGATAACTGAAAATAAAGCTCACCCCATACCAAAAATATAAACTCTTAAGTTTTAAGATTCTGCCCTATCCAACCAAACAATTTCACAGAAACTGAGACAAAGAGTAACACTTGACCAGGATCTACTACGAGTCAGGCCACATTCCAATATACTTTAGTCATTAATCCCCAAAACCCTAACATAAAGTAGGTACTGTTTTACAGACAAGGGAGATTAATTTGGCTTAAGTAGTAAGTGGTTAGTTTCTGAAACAAATTTGGCTCCACTCTAAGCTCTTAACCATTACCTTTCACTCCTACTCTGAATAAAAACAGTTAATTTTGTCATCATTTCCAGGACCTCAAAGCAAAGGAAACCAGGGTTATACAGTTACTCTACATGCTAGATGTCTAGACATGTGTTTAGAGCTGGCAGCCTAGCATTTGCTCTTTGATACAGGGCTTGTCCTTTATCACAACTGAATCTTTTATGACTATTTACATCCACAACTGTAATTCTGAACTAAAAGTCAAGGCTGAACTCTGGAAGAGATAGGAAAGAGATTCATAACTGACCTACTCACGTCTACCATATTCCCCCTGCCTGAACAAAAAGATGGCTAAGAGGGAAAGCATAAGGCATATGTCTTCTTATGGCAAGGTAATCAGTTTGGATTCTTTAACAAAGTAAAGGTGTCTCATCTGTTTTGATAAAGCAAAAGACAATTTTGCACCCCTACTCCACAAAAATAAAAATCCAGTGCAAAATGCCTTGAAGTCTGCTTTACATACAACTAGAAGAATGAAGACACCAGAATGATTGACACAACAGAACTTACTAAGGGAAGACGCCATACGTTTTGCTGATCAAGAAAGCATATGAGAGAAGAGCGTGCTTTGGTGTGGGAGGGCAGTTCCAGTGGAGTGATGGGAATGGACATTCAAATGCGGTGATAGGGCTGGAGAGATGGCTCAGTGGTTAAGAGCACTGACTGCTCTTCCAGAGGTCCTGAGTTCAATTCCCAGCAACCACATGGTGGCTCACAACCATCTTTAATGGGGTCTGGTGCCCTCTTCTGGCCTGCAGGCATACACACAGAGAGAATATTGTATACATAATAAATAAATAAATATTTTAAAAAAAAAAAAACAAATGCGGTGATAAAGCAAAATTACAAAATATAAGCCATTCTTAAATTTTAAGAAGTCGATGAATGGTAACACTGGCTGTAGCTGGTGGGGAGCACCATATGTTTCCAAATGCTTATCAAGGGTTCTTTCAGAACCAATGAAAACTGGAAAAGAGAGGTGTAATTTCAATTGTAAAGATGACTTGGAAAGTGCCAGGTGGACGCACCTCTAATCCCAGCACTCAGGAGGCGGAGGCAATTGGATCTCTGTGAGTTCAAAACCAATCTTGTCTACAGAGTGATTTCCGGAACAGCAGGTGCTACAGAGAAAGCCTGTCTCAAAAAACAAACAAAACAAACAAAAAGGAAAGTGCCATATTGGATCTGTCCAAATGAAAACACCAACAGGAGAATCTAATTTGTAATGAGTTGAGGCGATTAGCATTCACCTCAGATACAAAAAGCCTAACCTGACAAGGATATAAGTAATCCTAAAAGGATGTCCAATTTATTATTTGAAAGAGCAAAAATATGTACATATATACATTCTTGTTTGTTCTGCTGCGTCTGATACTCCTAAGCACTCGAGTATCAGACGCCTGGCAACACTTCCATTCGGCAGATAAAAGGGACAGAGACGGCTTAGTTATCCAGTTTTCCAAGGTCACAATTCAGATCAACAGCGAAGGTAAGGCCGTCATTTGTTATTCCTCAGCCTAATCTGCTATTCTCCAAATGTGGGTTAAATAATTCAAAACCGCGGTGAGCTGCAGCAAGGACCGCAGAAAGTGAAGGAACAGAGGAAGCTGTCTGCGACAAGTAAACAGTGCTTAGTGTTCTGAGTCATTACCAGTCGGTTATGGACGTTTGCGAAATAGCACTGCACTGGGGAATGCTGCCAGGTGCATGTCATGAAGCAGATAACCCTAGGTATGGAAGAGCTCGCTCTCTCTCTGAATGTAAACGGGCAATATATATTGAAAATAAAAATCTCCTCCGCGCCTAATGCTAGCTCCCAACCCACCAGGAGGGTGTCACTGCCAAGCCTCTGCAAAACACCACGACGGACGCCCCCACAGAAACGCCCCGAAGACGTCTAGGAAATCAATGCTTTAACAAATGCTTTCCAAGCCAAGCCTGGGACGGTGTCAACCGTCAGTGTTCCCTCCGCGGAAACGCACCTTGCGGCTCACGCCATCAACCAGCTGGGTCATTGGCGAACAGGACCCCGAGCTCTAAGAACACAGCTGCAGAGCTCCCGGTCAGCCAAGCCAGGGTGGTGCCTGACGCTTTTACAAAAGGCTGGCGTCGGAAGAACTGGAGTCACGGGGAGGGGGGGTGGAGCACACGGATTCAGCTGTCACCCGAGGGGGAGATCGGAAGAAAAGCCTCCGCGCTGCGCTCCGGGGCAGAGCGGGACAGCGGCGCGGAGGCCTGCGCGGCCTGGGAGCAGGAACTGTCTAACGCGGGGCTCGCCCAGCACCCGGGCGGAACAGCTGACACCACGCCCGGCCCTATCGCGGTGACACGCCGGCCGGCAGGCCCTGACGCGGACGCGGCCCGCTTTCCCCTTCGGCGGCCGCCCAGCAGCCGCAGGCCACCGGGCCAGGGGCCGCCGCGCCAGCCCGGGCCGTTACTCACCTTCCCGCTCACAACGCCCGCCGCCGCCATGTTTCCCCGCGCGTGCCTGCTGATGACGTAGCAGAACCTCACGTGTCTCCCGGACTCACAACAACATCCGCCCGATCTAAAAGGACATCCGGGCGGGAAGGGGCGGGGACTGGCGGGAACTGCGGTTGGTGGCGCGCGAGGGCGGGGCGGGAGAGGCCTCCGGGCGCGTGCGTGGTGAGGATGCTACGAGGGTGGCTGGTGGTGCTGCACTGCGCACCCCCTTTTTTTTTTTTTTAAGCTGAAAGGTTGGTAAATAGAAGCTCACTGATGTTGAAGTTTGCTTGAGCGTGGCCCGTGAAACATGAGGAACGCAGCATCTTTTTGGTGTGATGGAGGAACATCTTGTTCAGACCCAGGACACGCTGCCCCGGCTTTCTTGCCTTAAACAAGTCATGGTAAAATTGGGATTGCATTGAACTCTGCCCCTCCAGCTACGACACGCACTTTCCCCCTGATACTAGCGGTTTCTAAACATGAGTATTGTTGCTGCCAACTCACGCATGGCCTTAAGCACACAATTTTTTATAGGAACTGTGGTTACTACCACGCCCTCTATTGCTCTTTATCGCTCCGGAATCCGAGGCACATAGTTTAGCTCAGTTTAGCGGTTATAATTTCAATTCCTAATTTTACCCAAGCGTCAGCATGTTAAGGAGGAATTGTGCATATGGTGGTTGTAGAGATCTTCCCAAAACACTGTATGGAAACAGATTGGTAAAATATCAAGTCCTAAATCTAATTCCTTCTCAGTAATGCGAAATGTCCCATTCTACGCTTGCAGACTCTGAGACTAATTCTGTGTTAACACTTCAAGAGCAATTAGAGCAGGGATTCTCAACCTGCGGGTTGCAACCACATTGGGTGGTCGAACAACCCTTTTACACGATGGGTCGCCTAAGACAGAATATATCCCATGTTTACATTATTCATGACAGTAGCAAAATGACAGCAAAATGAAGTAGCAGTGAAAATAATTTTATGGTTGGGGGTCACCACAACACGAGTAACTGTAGTAAAGGGTCGCAGCATTGGGAAGGTTGAGAACCACTGAGTTAAAGGCTTTTGAGGCCACTTGAGGTAAGTGGCAACCAAATGGAACAGCAGGGAGCATGATTTGCAGGTTCTTTGAATATCAGGAATCTAGTGGGTGAGGGAGGTGCCAGGATTTTCAATGAGAATGCCTACTTAGCCCTGTTAGGGATTCTGATCCCTAAGCCTCAGAAAGTCCAAGCAAGAGCCCTTTTGAATTATTCCTGTCTTACAATATTAGCTTCTCTCAGTTCTCCCCCTTCAGAACCAGTTGTTTACCTGGAACCTAAATCTGATGAACTCTAAATGCACTACACTTTGTTATAAAATTCATTCTGAGTAGTAGACATGGTGACAGTCTGGGATGCTGAGGTGAGAGGATTGGTATGAGTTCAAAGCTATCCTTTGTTACCTACTGAGTTAAAGGCCAGCCTGGGTGACATAACAAAACACTATCAAATTGCTTCTGACAATCATGTGGCCCAGCTCAAATCCAAATGCGATGAGCCAAGCCTGGTGGTGCATACCTTTAGCCCCAAAAGTAGGGAAATAAAGATAGGTGGATCTCTGTGAGTTTAAGGCCAGCCCGATGTACATAGTGAGTTCCAGGCTGAAAGAAAGAAAAAGAAATTTTACATATACGTAGAATGAAAGATTGGATAATTCCCCAAGAAGAATCCAGGGACTACTTCAAAACAGGAGTTGAAAGGCAACCCAAAAGACACCTCAATTCCAGATCAGCTTCCCAGTTCCCATGCATCACATTATAAAATACTGCCTTCCTACTAGGCCGTGCACTACTGGAAGGCAGCAACTATGCTGTTTACTTCCACAATGACTATACTGACACTTAACTAGACTCTTAAGTGTTTATGTAACTAAAATTGGTCCCTCATTTTGGAATAGCACAACTGTGTATTAACACAGGGCAAAGGGAGCCTGCTTTCCTTCTTCAGTGATACCTCTGTTTGTCTGTAAAGGGAAGAAACAAGGCTAGCATTACAATGTGACTTGTTTCAGGTTCTAGTTGTTTACTGGATTAGAGAAAGAAATATAAGTGAGCATACATACAGCAATGAGCATTCTCTAAAAGTAGCATACAATATAAATTTTAATTGTTTCCCCCCAAAATGGATAGTTTTAAAATTCCTGAGCTCATTCCTGTGAGTTACATACTCATTCTCTAAATAGTCAACATATGATACAAAAGAATCCGAATGAGAAGCACCTTAAAGGAACTTTAGACCTAGGAGGGATTTTAGCGATAGCCTCCCCGCGTTTGTCAGTTGAAGAGACTAAATCTCTTAGAGGTTAATGACCGGCAAAAGTCACAAGCTGCTTTATGGCCGAGTAGAAATGTAATTCCAGATACATATCTTAGTCAGCAGTGCCAAAGTGATTACTAACCTGGCTAAACCTGGGCATTTCATTACCATTCCATTCTCTCTGACCTTAGTTCCTGGCTGGAGCACATACCTCAGAACTTGTCCCACGTTTCTTCTCTCGAGCTCCCACAGCCTTTCCCTTGAGCACTTCATTTCCTGAACCCTCCCTTACCAACAAACTGCATCACATACACGTTTTGCCAATGTAGGACCATGGGGAGAACATGGATTTTGTTGACAAACCAGAATTTACAGGATTCCTCTCTGAGAAACTGATTGAGGAACCAGGCCCAAAGCGCTAGTAGGTTTGGTACCTATTGAAATGACCCAACTAAGTCCTCTCACAGTAAAGAGCAACAAGCCATCCTTCATGTTTAGAATTCTAGCAAACTTTTAAAAAGAAATCAGTTAGTGTGTGTGCACATGAGTCAAATGCATTGTCCACAGCATGTGTGCAAATATCAAAGGAAGCCCTCCTGAATTCAGTTCTCCCACTGTGAGAATGGGATTGTCAACCTCTGCTCAGGCTGCAATATCTACAGCAATGTATTCTCCCAGATGCCGACGGGCACTCTGCTGAGACATCATCTATGAGTCCTAGCTGGGAAATGAGTCCTCCCCTGGAAAATGAGTTAACATCAAAGAGGATTTGTGGCAACAAGTCCTGCTCCAGACTTCTTTCCCTGCCTCCCACTTGGGGATCAGAGGATCTGATTGCAGGCTCGTTCCGTGAAACCTCCCCCACCCTCGAAAAGCTGGAAGAACAGACACCACTTCTGCCACACAGGCTCTGATTCTATCCTCAGAGACACCACTATGTTTTCTTCCTTTGATGCCGAGTCCTGAACTCTTCTTGGAGACCTCATTATATGTTGCTTCTCTGTTCATGGCATTAATAAGTTTTCTAATAAATCCCATTCTCTCCAGTAATCTATTTCAGTGTCCCTGTTTGATCCTGGCCCCGACAGATAAAACATTTTACCTACCATATGGGCTCTGGAGACTGAACTCAAGTCATCGAGCCTTTCAACAAGTACCTTATCCACTAAGCCATGGTGCCAGTCTTAGGTCTATTTTTAATGCCTTTCACTTAAATATGAATGGATAGCCATTGTACGGTTGAAGGAGACCTTTAATCTGAACCTTTAAAACTCATTGGGAAGTTTTACCAGAGGAGGACAGTTACATTAGCACAGGAAGAATAACTATCCTCTATTGGGGAAGGTTCCAGCTAATGCAAATTCATGAGGGATGCTCATGGAGTATTAAGGGAAGAAGGGGACACACTTGTAGTCAGCCAGATGGGCAGAACCAATCCTGATGGTCAGTGGAGTGGCAGATGTCGTAGCTAGATCACTCTCTGCGGTGGTTTGAAAGAAAATGGTTCCCAAAGGGAGTGGCACTATTAGGAGGTGTGGTCTTGTTGGAGGAAGTGTGTTACTGTGGAGGTGGACTTTGAGGTCCCTATATGCTCAAGTCATGTCCAGTGAGACAGACCACTTCTTGTTGCCTGACTGTCAAGATGTAGGACTCTTAGCTCCAGCACAATGATAATAATGGACTACACCTCAGAAAATGTAAGCCACCCCAATTAAATGTTTTTCCTTTGTAAGAGTTGCCATGGTCATGGTGTCTCTTCACATCAATAAAAACCTTAAGTAATATGCCCTCAAACCTGAAACTCTTTAATCTGGAAGGTAGGAATCAGGACAAACCAAATAAAAAGCAATCCAAGACAAATGGTGGACAGAACAACTGTTGCAAGAGGAGGAAAAGGGGAAATGGTGTAGGAGGTCCTTCTGTATTTCTGTTGCTTTCATTGGTTAAATAAAGAGACTGCCTTAGCCTTTTGATAGGGCAGCCCTTAGGTGGGCAGAGTAGACAGAACAGAATGCTGGGGAGAAAGGAAGTGTGGCAGACGTCATGTTTCTCCAGCCCAAGATGGACATTGCTTTGACTCATGCCGGTAAGCCACCTCCTTGTGGTGATACACAGATTACAGGATATGGGTTAGTTTAAGATGTAAGAGTTGGCCAAGAAGAGGCTAGAACTAATGGGCCAGGCAGTATTTCAATGAATACAGTTTCTGTGTAATTATTTTGGCGGCCGGGAGCCAGGCAGAAGGACCCAGCCCACTCCTCCTCATGCAACAGTTTGGTGCAGGCATAAGCTAACCAGGCGCCGGGAACTCAGCCCGCACGCCTCTTACTACAAACAACAAGTTGTTTGGAGATAACAAATGTCTTTGGAGGAAAAGTATTGTGGAATATTCGTTTAAGATGTGTTACATTTGTTTATGCTGTAGAACATTGTTTAAATGATGCAAAGATGTGTTACATTTGTTTAACTCTATAAAGTTGTGTTATTTTGCCTGTCTAAAACACCTAATTGGTCTAATAAAGAGCTAAATGGCCAATAGCTAGGCAAGAGAGAGAAATAGGTAGAAAAAATAAACAGGAGAAATCTAGGCTTGAAGAAAGATGGAAGGAACAAGAAAAGGAGGAGAGGAGGATGCCAAGGGCCAGTCACTTAGCCACACATCCAGCTACAGAGTAAGAAGGAAAAAAGATATATAGAATAAAGAAAGGTAAAATCCCAGAGGCAAAATGTAGTTAAAAGGAAACAGGATAATTTAAGTTAAAAAAAGCTGACTAGAAACAAGTCAAGCTAAAGCTTGGCATTAATAAGAAAGAATAAGTCTTTATGTATTTATTTGGAAGCTGGGTGGAGGGCCCCGAAAGAGTGAAAAAAATCAACTACAGAAAGGAGCTTTTACTTCTATGACACAAGAATATTCTGGGAACCAAACAGAGCTCTCAGGAATTACAAGTGAGGAAAAAAAAATCGAAAAGCAGGTTGTAAACTGAGCAAATGATGCAGAACCTAAAACCAGAAGGCAAAGACGTGGAAATAAGAGGGGAAAGTGGGTTTACGGATGGAATCTAAACTCCTGCATAAAGGACAAGGGCAGTGTATGGTGCAAGTGACAGTTCTGCCGCCACCAGTGAAAGAAGTCAGGCTGGACAGAAACAAATGGGAAGGATTCCAAGAAAAGTGTTGCTGGAGAAAATACTGACTCGGGTGGCTTTTCTCTCTTAAATACCTAGCTGTGCAATCCCAGCTTTGGGGAGGCTAAAGATTACAAACTTAAGAGCAGCCCGAGCTACAAGGTAAGAAATTACATCAATATATTTTTGTACATGTATACAATGATGTAACCTAGAAATCTACATAAAAGTAACATGAAAACTTGAAGGTGATTGCATCTGAGGAGCAGAAGTAAAGACTAAAATTCAAGGAGAGCTAGGGAGCCATTTTAATAACATTGACTTATCGAATCTAAGATATCATCAATAGGATGATGCGTTTTTTAATCTAAGATTTATTTATGCTATGGGCGTGAGTATTCTGTCTTCGTGTGTATGTCTGGTGCCCACAGAAGTCAGAAGAGAATCAGACACTCCAGAACTGGAGTTAGAGATGGTTGTGGACCACCATCTGGGTGCTAGGAACCAAACCTGGAATCGTCTACAAGAACAAGTGCTCTTAACTGTTGAGCCATGACTCCAGCCCCAGAACTTACCTTATTGTGTACCACTAAGAAAGAAAACTCTAACAATTAAAATAAAACATATTTTTATTTTAATTATTAAACACATTCTGGCTTCGCCAGGTGGTGTGATGCACACCTTTAATCCCAGCACTCAGGAGGCAGAGACAGGTGAATCTCTGTGAGTTCGAGGCCAGCCTGGTCTACAAGAGTTAGTTCCAGGACAGGCTCCAAAGCTATAGAGAACCCCTGTCTCGAAAAACAAAAACAAACAAACAATAAAACACATTCTGTCCGGCTTCAAAAGCAATAATGTGAAAGTGTATGTCTTAAAATGTATACAACTTACGCACATTGATAAAGATCTAAATTTAATTTAGGAGGAAGCAGATTACACTTTAAGTCAAACTAAACACAAAGATATTAGAATGAAGTAAATAGAGATTAAAGCAGTGATAAATAAAAAAAATCAATGAAACAAGAAATTGGTTCTTTAAAAAAAAATTAAATCAACAAGTAGTTCTAATTTGATTTTCATTGCAGTGACACATACTGTCTTAGTTAGGATTTTCTTTTGTTTTGTTTTGTTTGCTGTGAAGAGACACAATGACCACTGCAACTCTTACAAAGAAAACATTAAACTAAGGGGGCTTGATTACAGTTTCAGAGGTTCAGTTCATTATCTTCATGGCGGAGAGTAAGGCGGCCTGCAGGCAGGTGTGGTGCTGGCTACATCTTGACCAGAAGACAACAGGAAGTCAACTGACAGTCACACTTAAGGAAGCCTGAGCAAAAGAGACCCCAAAAGCCTGCCCCACAGTGACACCTCCCTCCAACCTTCAAATAGTGCCACATGTATCATGACCAAAAATAGAGGAGAAAGGGGTTTGCCTGGCTATTATGTCCAGGTCATGGTCCATCACTAAGGGAGGTCGGGACAGGTGCTCAAATAGCAACTAAAGCAGAAACACGGAGGACCCTGACTTACTGACTTACTCTCTGATTTGCTGTCTGGGCTGTGCCCCACTAGCCTTCTTGTACAGTCCAGGGCCACCTCCTAGGGGTGGTAACACCCGCTGTAAGCCTGGCCCTCCTACATCAATTAGCTCTCATGACAACCCCTCACAGACTTGGCTAGAGGCCAAGCTGATCTAGATGGTGCCTCAATTGAAACTCCCAGGTGATTATTCATTTCATCAAATTGGCAAATAAAACCATTAGCTTGATTAAGAAACAAACAGAGAAGATTCAATATAATAGAACTTAAACATAAGTGGAGGAATGTTATTGATTTCGCAGAAACAAAGAGGATTGTATAAGAACAATGTGAATAACTACATGCCCAAATGTTGGCTTACGTAAAGGAAACAGCCAAATTCTTAGAAAGACACAAACTACCGATTCTAAATAACAAAATAACAAAATCTGAGTAGACAAGTACTAAAGAGATTTAATCTGGGCGGGGTGGGGGAGGACCAACAGCGGAAAGCCCCCGCGTCAGGTGTCTTCTCTGGTGAGTCTTACCAAACACCAAAAGAAGAACTGACACCAGTTCTTAAAATCTTCAAACAAACAAGAGCCAAGAAAGAGGATCTGCGCCTCCAAACCCATCCCACAAAGTCAACACTACCCCATAGCTAAGCCAAAGGTACAGTACAGTTTGGTTGTGTAGTGTAGACCAGTAACATCTATGAGCTATGAGGGGAGACTTCACACAATGCTAACAAATTAAACTCAGCAACAAAACGCAGGGTTGATGCACTGTAACAAATGAGATTCCCATTTGTTATGTAAATCTACAGATTGCTGTGTTCCATTGTAATTCTGTTTTGAGGTTTCTGAAGAACTGTCATAGCTGTCTGTAGAAAGTGTAATTTATATTCCTGTACTAGTTTATATTGTCACCAGTAGTGTACAAGAATTCTCCCCTGACCCCGCCCATCTTCATTCACCTTTACTTGTTAACCTTTGTTGTGTCATATAAGCCAGGCTGACCTCAAACTCACTAAGCAGTGGGGGATGACCTTGAACTCCAGATCCCCCCCCATCCACCTACAAAGGACTGAGATTATAGGCATGCCTGACCTATAATCGTTTTCTTTCCCTTTCTCTAACAACACTGGGATTGAATTTAGCATTTCATGCATGCTGGGCAAGTGTTCCACCACTGAGCTACAGCCCTGGCCTTTTATCTTTTTTTTTTTAAATAATAATTTTTAAGCAGGTATGAAATGACATTTCATTGTGTTTTTAACTTGCTCCCGGCCTCGAACTCACAGAGCTCCACCTGCCTCTGCCTCCCAAGTGCTGAGATTAAAGGTGTGAGCCACCATGCCCAGCAACTTGCATCTCTTAATTAGTGATGTTGACATATTCTTTTCCTTACTTTTTTTTTTTTGTTTGTTTTTTGGAGCTGCAAATTGAACCCAGGGTCTCATGCATTCTGTCAAGCGTTTCTCATCTTGTTTTAGGAAATATTTATTATATTCCTTTGTGTATTTCTTAATTGAATTATTTATTTTTCATTGACTAGAGTTTTCTGACCTTACAAATGACACTAAAATAAAACCACTGCTTTTCAAAAATTAAATTATAAGTTAAGTGGTGGTGGTGCACACTTTTAATCCCAGGGCTCAGAAAGCAGAGGCAGATGGATCTCTGTGAGTTCAAGGCCAGCCTGGTCTACAAGAGCTAGTTCCAGGACAAGCTCCAAAGCTACAGAGAAACACTGTCTTGAAAAACAAAACAAAATTAAATTATCTCTTCAAAGGAGAATGAGATGATTCCAGTAAGAACTCAGTTGCAATATGGAAAATGAATAAGATATACAGTTAAGAATATGGTTTTTTAGGGAAAAAAATCTCTGCATCATCTCCATTTCTTTTCTTTAGAAAGAAATTCATTCCACACAATCCTTCTGATATAACCATGAACCGCAAGAGTCTTTACTGATAGAACTGTAAGACATAAAATAAAGTAAACAACATACTATTGGATCATTTTAAAAGTTCAAACTTGTCATGGTTATTATGTAAGGAAATTGAGAAAGTACTTTTTTATTTAAAAGTTTTGATACAATATATTTTGATCATATTCTTTCCCTCCCCCAACCCAACTTCTCCCAGATCCTCCCCACCTCCCTTCCAACCCAATTTCATGTTCTTTCTCCAAAGGTGAAAAAAATGAAAATTAAAACAAATAAAAAACAAGACAAAGTGCCAAACCAGACTCAAACAAAAAGCACACACACACACACCCCTATGGATTTTATTTTATGTTGGCCAACCACTCCTGCGTATGGAGCCTGCCCTGAAGTATAGACAATATGCCCAGTGTCATTCCATTAGAGAACACTGACTTTGCCTTTCCCAGCAGATGTCAATTGCAAATAGCTTCTTGGTTAGGAACAGGACTTCATGTCCACATCCCCTTCTCAGAGCTGGCATTTTGTCTGGCTACAATATGTACAGGTTGAATGGAAATACTTTTAATGAAAGCCTCTACATACCATATTTTCTCTGATGTCGTGACATTTAGAGAGAAAAGTCTATTGGGCAAATCACTAAAAAAAGCAGTTAATTATTCATGAAATGTTTCCATTTCTCTTTGAATCTCAGCACTGAGAACTGTTAAGAAATGGAGGTGTTTGATTTTTTACTACCAAGTATAGAGATCCCTAGTGTCAGCTAACTCCTTTTTATCTGCATTGTTAACCCATTCACATTTTCCTCTCCTCCAGTGTTACCGAGCTTTATTCTAAATGCCTTTTTAGACTTTTTATAAACAAAGAAAAAAAGAAATGTATAAACTATTTGAAGTCCAAAGGAAATATCTATGTAAGTACTTTAAAAGTATATTGGCATGAATCGATAGCATTTTTGCCCTGATGGAAGATAAAACCAGCAAATGAAAATTACAACTGTTAATCTAATCACCCCACCCAATATTTGACAGCTATTGTTTCCCTACAAAAGCTGTTTTATGCATTATATGTGAGCATTCTCTACCTATCAAAGACTGCATGCATAATTAATGCAGTTCTCCCTAATTGTGTCTCTAACTTTGGGTCAATATTACACATTAAGAATGGAGGTGTGATACACAGGAAAACTGATTCCGTTAGCTGATAGGATACACGATAGAAGCACCCAATCTATAATTAGCTAATAGATAGAGCAGTCACACCTTCTCCTGTTACTGAAGTTTAAGAATGCTTTGAAACCAACCATTTAAGTGAAACAGTTTATTTTTCTACCTACCAGATTTTCTTATGTGGTAAAGGCAAAATAATATAATAGAGGCATAGGCAAAAAACCCAAGAATCTTCAGAGTAGACTCTATACCAAACTTACAGGACTAAAGGAATTCCATTGCTACTTTAAGCAGTTTATATTATTTGAAACTTTAATGCAATTAGTATTGCTTCCCCCAGTCCTACCCCCTTGCTAGGAAGTTCTTTCATGTATTATACTGATACTGTATTTCTTGTTGATAGTGGTAGGGTGGCCGAGAGTAGTATCTAGGTAGGTAATCTTGGGTGAATCTTACTACAAGTATAACTATGGACAGGTGACTTACTCTCAAGACATTTGAAGGTGGCATTTTGCTTCTAAACATGTGTTCCTATGAGTTAGTAGGCCAGCAGTCTAATTCATAAAAAGGTGGTACCATTAATAATCCCAGCACTTGGGAGGCAGAGGCAGGTGGAGCTCTGTGAATTTGAGGCCAGCCTGATCCTACAGAGTGAGTTCCAGGACATCCAAGACTGTTATACAGAGAAACCCTGTCTTGGGGAAAATAACAAAAAAATAAATAAATAAATAAAGTAAGTCTCAACCAGAAGCTTTGATGAATAGCAGGCGTGCTATATGCTACTGTACCACTCCTAAAGGCTATGGCCATAGTGGAGATTTTTACCCCAACCCTGATGGTTTTCCTATGAGAAAACCACCATATCCTCTAGGGCTCTAGAATGGAAAGAATTTTCAGATAGGCTTAACATATTGCAATTCTTTCAAAGTCCTCAAGCAATAGCATATGTTAAAAACATTATGCTAGATAGTTCTGTTGGTATCTTCTTTTATGAGATCTATGGAGAGAATGAAGCACCCAAACACTTGGACCACTTATCCCGTCCAACATTTGCTAGGATGGCTCTGAGTATCTCACTTAGAAAGTAAGAATGGAGAGTAATCTATTACGATTTCTTCATCACTGTGTCATTAAAATACAGTTACTCCTTGCATAATAGTGGCATGACTGTTATGGGGAAAACCACCCACTTTCTACTTGAATTTGAGGTCTGTTCTCCTGGAGGGGTCCCAGGCCTTGTACCGTAAATCTAGTCCAAAGCTCATGGCTCCAAAGGTCATTGACACTACAGGGGACTACTAGCATTGTTTGGCTAAGTGGGTATTGATCCAACTGCTCTTTATACATTTATGTTCATACCCATAGAGTAGTGCTACTCCACACCTTGGTTAGAGAAGCTTATTTTTGCAGTAAGAAAACCTTGTAACTGGTCAAAGTATTTAGAAAAAGTGACTTGTGAGCCCTCGGTTTTAAAAGAGACATCTATATTCAACAAAGCTCAGGGAACGCCAGATGTAGGAAAACTGTAAAAGTTAGAGGATAGGGAGAACGACCTTGAAATACTGTCTTTGGAACATGACACGGGTACTGGGACTCATGAACTCATAGCTGTTGTGGTTACCTGAACAAGACTTCCACCAAGTCAAGCCAGTCAAAATTCCAGCTGAACAGAA
>PVIU01026783.1:0-21465 GCA_004026605.1 Ondatra zibethicus | reverse complement strand
CATAGCAGCATTATTTGTAATAGCCAGAACCTGGAAACAACCTAGGTGCCCCTCAATGGAAGAATGGATCAAGAAAGTGTGGAATATATACACATTAGAATACTACTCAGTGGTAAAAAACAATGACATCCTTAAATTTGCATGCAAATGGATGGAAATAGAAAACACTATCCTTAGTGAGATATCCCAAACCCAAAAAGATCATTATGGTATATACTCACTCATTAGTGGACCCTAGCCATAGACAAAGAACATTAAGCTTATCGCTCATAAGCCTAGAGAAGCAAAATAGCAAGGTGAACCCGAAGAAAAACATATATAGATCCTCCTGGAAATTGGAAGCAAACAAGATCGCCAGTCAAAAAGTGTAGGCACAGGAATGGGGATAGGAGTGTAGGTAGGGGTGGGGGGGTGAAAGGGAGTGAGTGAGGGAGAAGGGAGAAGGGATGGACTGGGGAGAGCTTGGGGGAGTGAGAGGGTGGAGATGGAGGAAGTATGGATATTGGAAAAAGGAATAAGATATCTACATTAAGGGAGTCATTTTAGGATTGGCAAGAGTCTTAGCTCCCTAGGGGAATACAGGTGTCCACGGGGATGTGCCCAGCTAGGTACTTGGGCAGCAGAGGAGAAGGTGCCTGATCTAGCCTTGTCCCATAGTCACATTGATGAATATCTTGATCATCACCATAGAAATTTCGTCCGATGGATGGAGATAGAGACAGAGACCCACATTCACAACAGAACAATGGACTGTGCTCCCAAGGTCCAGTCGAAGAGCAGAAGGTGGGAGAAGATGAGCAAGGAAATCGGGACCGGGAGAGGCTGGTCCACCAACTGTGACAGTGTGCCTGATCTAATGGGAGCTCACCAAATCCAGCTGGACCAGAACTGAATGAGCAAATGATCAAACCGAAATCTCTGAATGTGGCTGTCAATGTGGGCTGACTGAGAAGCCAATGATAATGGTACTGGGACTTATCTCTTCTGCATGTATTAGCTTTTTGGGAATCTAATCTATATGGATGCACACCTTCCTAGGCCGGGATGGAGCGGAGAGGGCCTTGGGCTTCCCACAGGACAGGGTACCCTGCCCCCTCTTAAGGAAGCAGGGGAGGGTAGAGGAGTAGTGGGGGAGCGGGAGAGGACTGGGAGAAGGGGAGGAAGTGTAAATTTTTTTGAATGAAAAATAAAAGAATATATCTAAAAAAAAAAGATAAAAACAACGTGACACATATACACGGTGGGAAGATAGCCACAATTTAAACCCTTCATTTGCTAAGGCTAATCCTTGGCAAAGAAAAACCACGTGATCTCTCCACATGTGAGATTTAAGATAGTGGATCTTACTGCAGATGAGGTTGGAACAGAATTTTCCAGAGGGTGGAGAGTAAAGGGAAGTCAGGAATAGGAAGAAGTCATAACTATATAGAACCAGGAAGTTCTGGAGTACTTCTGTATTGTAGGGGGACTATAAATCACTTTAATAATCATTCACTATGTAATTCTAAAAGCTGAAAGAAATGCTTTGAATGTTTTAAGCATTAAACACGATGCTTGTTTGAGTAAAAAGTTATTTTTACCTGACTTGAGCATTATACAATATGTCAGTATACCATATATCATGTTGTTCCACAAACATGTACAGCCTTATCTATCCTTTGATTTTTTTCTGCCTATCTCTCTCCCTTTCTCTATCCCAACAAAGATCAATAATAATAATAATAATAATAATAATAACCAGGAAACAGAATAATATTGCAAAAATTATAGGTGGGTTTATAAGGCAGGGCAGAAAAAAAGCAAACTCAGCATGAATAAGCAAAATTGGCCAAAATAACCTGTCAGTGAATCAAAAGCACAATGAATAATGACGTTCACTCCTAGCCAATCACATGTCAACTCCATCACCAGCACAAGAAGAAGCCAGTCAGAGGCATTCCTGTGGCAGCTTAATTTCCCTAATCCCATAACCCTTTCCCCCTCCTTCCAGCCTTTTACAATAAAGAGTCTCTGCATTGGAATCTTCCAGGGTCTGTGTCATTGACTCCTGTCTCCTTGCTTCCATCTCCCAGGAAACAGGGATCGCACAAGAGGCCCAACAATATCAGTATATTAATGTTTTCCACATTTTCACATAATTAAAATATAAGTCAGTAATTATAAAAGTTGTACTTAATGAACACATAAAATATTATATCCTTTCTTAATTTATTTCCCTAATATAAAGCAAGTAATATAAAACAAGTAATAGGTATAAGTTTAATACTAAGAAAAAATGTAATGTTTGGTTCCTAATGAAAACAGTAATATTCTCTATTAACCCTTAATGGTATGATTTTCTCTTTGACTCCTCAAACATATAAAAAGCCTTCTAAAAAGCCTCTACCAGGTTTCCAGTTTAGTTTGACGAAACTCATTTTAAATATTTACATTGGTTTGTTCTGTTCTACACAAGTACTCAGAAACTGTTTCATCATGATCCTACTTGCCACACTAGAAAGTAATAGTTTCCATATGTGGATATTTCCTATGTTCCAGCCTCTGTGTGCTGCTACATGTGCTGAGTTCACCACACATCTACTCAGTAAATCCATGGGACAAGCGAATATTAGAGGACAGATTTTACAGTCCTTCAAAATCTTCTAGTGATGTGTTAAATATCCTAATGACTTTAAAAATAATTTTATAGCAGTTATTTATTATTGAGGGGTTCGGCATGTGTGCGCCATGGTGTGGAGATCAGAGAACAATTGCCAGGAATTGACTCTCTACTCCTACTAAGAAGATCTTAGGAACTGAACCCAGCTCATCAGACTTTGATACAAGAGCCATTCCTGACTGAGCCCTCCTGGCACCCTTCTTTTTCATTCTTCTTGTAACACATATTCTCACAATGTGGAGAAATGTTGGAAGGTCAAATCAGAGACTGAGGCAAGGCCCATCTCCTCCTTGTCCTAAGCCCAAGAGTCTATTATAACATAGATATTATGCTGTGGGACAATGGTCTTATACCCTGTAAAGTTTTGTACATTGTACTGGTTTAATAAAATGCTGACTGGCCAGTAGCCAGGCAGAAAGTATAGGCGGGGCTAACTTAATTTAAAAATAATATTAATAATAATACTTAAAATATCAAATAAAGTATAAAAGAAGCAAACAAGAATTCAGAGCAAACATTGTAGCTATGTATTGAGTGAGTCCATCTCAGGAGAGAGCAATCGGAAGGAGACCACTACTGACACTTGAGGGAAAAACAGTTCACAAAATTCCTTCTCTTCTTTACCAGAATAAAAGCCACCTGCCCTCTGTCCTGCTGAGGATTCCTTCTGGATGCTGACAGCAAACTTTACCACTGTGCTGCCTTTCATGAGGCAATTAATATTCACACCATGTACACTGGATTTGTAGAAATAATCCCCCAAACATTTAGGCAAGCTTCCAACAGAATTTCTAATGTGAATGCTTTGCAAGCTTAGAGTCAGGGAAAGGTGATTTTACACAACCAGCTTGTGTCAAGACATTTCAGCAGCACTTCAGTAAAACTCGAGCACTTTATGATTCATCTGCAAATGACTCTGAGGCTGATCTGCCCTCACTTGAACAAAGCTCCTCTCCAGATCATGGGGTCTGTGCACTAACTTCCGTGAATCCACAGAGCTTTCCAGAAACAGACTGTATGCCAACTCCTTATTACTCCAGTCATGTGGTCCCGTCAAGCAATTAGAACGTGAGGAGTTTTATTATCCTAGGGGAGAAATGGATACAGGGAAGCACTCTGTGAAATGAAAGAACAAGAAAGTCAGAACTTCATGGCATTGTGCACTAGTCACTGGGAAGTAATAAACAATGACAGCCACAAATAAACCTGAAAACTTTATTTTCTCCTTTACTTTTGGAACCAGTTGTCAACATTTAGATACTTGCTTTCTTATCCATGTCACACTTTCTGCTTAGTAATTAGTTCAGGGTGTAACTTAATAGACATCACTAATATTTTTCTTCAATAGTATCATTCAGTCCTGGGCCAAATACTATACAGAGGTACTGTAAAGTAACTGAGGCTATTGATTCAGAAAATTATTTAAACCACATAGGCCAACTGAGCAAAAGAGAGCTTTGAGCTCAAAGGCCTTTTAGAGATGAAAATCTGTGGTAGCATCATGTTCACTGCTAGTTATATTTATTTATCCTTAGTGATCAGTCTAGTGCACTGACCCTTTTTTAATTCTCAGACAAATGAACATTTTATTTTATTGTGTATGTAATTAGATTTCCTTGCTAACATAAATTTTAAAAACTTGAAGGTGGAGGTGAACAGCAAATTAACTTCTCTGCCTCATATAAACATGCATGTTGTACATGCAGACACGCACACATAATTGTTGTCGCCACCATCCCTTAGCTGTAGGAAATCTGAATGGGAATGAATATTTAAATCTGCTCTACAGAGTAGAGGTGGTGATACCAGGATGTTTATTTGCACAGTACTAAGAAGATATCTAACTTACTTTGTGATATAAAGTAAGCTTGGCTTACTTTCTTGAAAGTGAAAAGAAATGGGGAAAAGAATGCAAAATAAATACCACTGAAGATAAATGTGAAAACTAAAAGGGAGAGGGCCTCCTTTTGTTGTTATTGCTCTCTGGATGACTATGTTCACCCACCCAAACTTTAAATCTCCCTCTAAAAGTCAGGCCATTTGCTGCCAGATTTCTGGAGAGTCAGTCATTGAGTCTGAAGCAGTTCTACACATTGCATTGAACATCTCTGTTTAACTGTCAGTCCCCAGTACCTCAGTTTTAGCTTTTTAAAAGTCCTTCTTCACTTCAAATTTCTTTTTCTTTTTTCCCTCCACATAATTCAATCAAATTATAAACTCACCTGCCACACAAAAAAAAAAAACAAGAAAACCCTTAAAATCCATGTTATTACCATGACTTGCCTACCAAATTTGTTGCACATATTGGAATTAACATGGCACCTGGCATCAAGCCAGTTTTAAGAAAACTACTTCATTATGAGCAGTTCACTCCCTTCTGCTTTAAATCCCCACAGAATTTATCATTTGATCACAGATGCTTCTGTGGATTCCTGACAGCATCAAATCTCTGCTCTTTAGTATGTCTACTTTATATAGTCCACTAAGGACACATTACCACAGAAAGCCTAAAAGCAATGAGTTTGCACCATCTGTTGCCTCCAGATCTAGCCTACTGCGTCAACTATAGACAATGAACTGGCTAAGTGGTTGTTTCTTTATGTATAGGTGTAGGTGGTCTTTTTATAAATAATATTCACAAAACTTATCATTTACAAAAATAGTCATAGTAGTTTCAATTGTCAAATTGATATATAAGAGAAGAGGAAACCTCAGCTAAGGAACTGCCTTCATCAAGTTGGCCCATGGGCCTGTCTATGGGACATTTTCCCCATTGTTTGTTAATGTAGAAGAATCCAGTTACTTGTGGTGGTACCATCAATTGTCAGATGGATCTGAATCGTTTAACAAACATAGCTGAACATGAGTGTTGGAGCAATCCAGAAAGCAGCATTACACTATGGTGTCTGGTTCAGTTCCTATCTAAAGGATACTACCATGAGCTCCTGCCCTGATTCCCTGGATGATGGACCTGTAAGATGAAATAAACTCTTTGCTCCCCAAGTTGCATTTGGTCGCAGTTTTATCACAGTGGCCAAAAATCATACTAGAACATAAATTGATACCAGAAAATATGGAATTATTGCTGTAATGGACATGATCATGTTCTTTGTGGAGTAGATTGTGGAAATATTTGGATTGAAAAAGTCCTTGATCTCTCAGAACATAAAGGGGTATTCTGGAGAAAGATAAGAATATTAAAACTAGTGCAGACAATTTGGGCTTACCTTATGAAGTTTTAAAGAAAAGTAGACTATTTAGGCCTTTTGTGTGATTTTTTTCAGTTAAGAATCTATGCAAGTGAAATCTTTTCTTACTGGAAAAAATGGTTGCTGGTTAGCTGTGGCTGAAATTATTGATAAGAGATCAGCACCACCGAGGTGAAATCCTCTGAGAAGTATTTCCTTTGGGTCAGCAAACAGAAGCTGTGGTCCAGAAGGAGCCAAGGCTTTACCAAAAGCTGGAAGTCAAACTTGTTTATGTGTAGAAGTCTCCCACCTGGTATTGGTCTTGAAAGCTGCAAGACTCAAATGGGGAGACCATTGGTAAAGGTGCAACCTGAGTTTCAGTGAAGATGACACTAGGACAATAAAACATCCACCAATGACTGAAGGTAGCATGGAATGGAGCTTTCCTGAGCCTCCTGGACAAGTTATGTGTGGTGAGGTAGCAGAGACAGAAAAGGGGATATTCCCAAGCCTTTTGTAAACAGAAGATTATGAACCCCAATGTTGGATATTGAGCTTTTCACATTATTGAATTTTGAACAGACTGTAATTATGTTCTGATTCTTCTTGCACTAAGTTGATTTATCCTCCTGATGCTGTTACTGCTACTGATAATGATTCTTTGATGATAAGTGAATCGGCATTTCTAGGCTTTCATTGTTGGCTAAGAAGCAGCAGATCTCCAGGAACCCATCAGACTTTTGGTATCAGATTGGGACTTCTGAGGCATCCAGCCTCATAGACTAAACCATAGAGACAGCCAGTTTGAGGCTACACCAACAACTCAAGTATGAGACAACATCAATATTATAGCTAATATATTATATTATAGTTAATAGATTATATATAATCTATTTTTACTAGAAAGGAAAATCATATTCTCATTTTTAGAGCTAAACATCAGAATTAACTACTAAAGCTATATTAAGCACCATAAAATTGAAGCTAATTAACATTTAAATCTCTGACCTTATAGAATTACTTCAAGTAGGAGATACATCAAGACAGCCAGAAAATGTAATGTAAAGTTTAGAAATTCATTGTATAACACATTAATTAGTAAGGAATAAGTGTGTCTTATTATCACTATAAATAAATATAGTTTTGTAAGAAATTCATGTTTTACTCTATTCCCGACCCTGGTAAAAGATCATTGGTTCAGACGTAAAATAGAGGGCTGGCAATTCAACTAGACCTCTGGTCCAGTTGATCATAAAGTGTTGATAAGAAAAAATTATGACACCACAGTAAGCAAGTCAATGAAACAGACATAATTGAAGTGTCCTTTCACTTTGAGAATTAATCTAGCCAGATCCAAATAACTTTTCCTGTTCTAGGCTTGTACAAAAAGTTTTTCCCATCACTGCCACTTCTTACTAAACACCTATGCAATAGACTTTAAAATCTAATTTAACATTTTCTTGAGTGATAAAAAGTAACTGAACAAACCCCTTCTTGCATAAAAATAACAGCATAAAACTCTGCACAGCAAACCAATGCCTTCTAGAAGCCTTTTTAAACTTCAGCTGAAATTGCTACTTCCTACAATGTTTTCACATTCAACACATTTAGACATTTAACTGGAGTCTAACAAAGAAAAATTTCCACAATTTTCTTTTAACAACTGACACTAAATTAATCTCAAATTATAGTTCCCATAAAGATTAGTGGAAGATCTTAAACTAGATGTTACAATTGAACCATTCTCCTGGTGGAATCAATTACCCAATGAAACAGCTAGAGCTCTGGCACTCAGAAAACTCTAGGAAGTAGATCAACTCCAGGTGTTCGGAAGTTCACTGTGACAACAGAATTATGGTCCACACTACATTTATCCAGATGCACAAGCAAGCTGTAAATCTGCGGTGCTTAGCTGTTCAGTGTACGTGTAACGGTGGAATGGCTGATATTATAAAATGGACAGCTAGTTCTATTGCCCTTGGTCTAATCAAGGCATCTGTACTAATGTCTTTCTTTTTCATCTGGCCCAAGTGTTACTCACCAAGAAGTACCAAGATGTTAACACCCTAATCTAATCTCTGTAAATGAGGAGAAACTTTTTACTCTAAATATCTTGCTGGTCAGCAGTAAATGAAGGAAAAAATACACAGCATGTTGAGCATTTTTCATTTTTAACTCCAAGATACAGGGGGAAAATCAATAGCATCTTCAATAACAAAAGAACAAGCTAGCAAGAATGGTTGTTAAAGTGATATGATCATGGAAATGGAAAAGTGGGGCTCTTTAGCAAGGGGAAGGCAGGCAGATAGAGAAAAAAAGAAAAGGTAGATACCAGGATTTAGTGATTTGATAGGGGAATAAGAAAGGGGGGGCTTTTTAGAGAGGAGAGAAGTAAATACAGAAGAACAGAGGAGGATAAAATTACAATATATATGACGGAAAATGACATCAGGAATCATAGTATTTTTAACTATCTGAAAACTAATACACACAGTTAAAAGTATAAACTTACATCTATAGTTTTAACAAACCCTTCTCATCTGGGCTGATAGTACCCCATCCAAGAGCCAAAGACCTCTTAACATAAACGCCAATACCAAACATGAAAAGCTCTCTTTTGGGTTATTGGCCATGGCTATCCAAGAGACTTCCAAGACATACTACTACTTCCCTTGATTTCCCCACAAAAGTGTAAGGTAAATCCCTATTGCTGAATACAGCAAGGATTTCAGAAACAAGACTCAGAGGCTCCTGAGCTAAACTACCCAGAATTTCCCT
The DNA here is from genome assembly GCA_004026605.1 of Ondatra zibethicus. Classification (NCBI taxonomy): domain Eukaryota; kingdom Metazoa; phylum Chordata; class Mammalia; order Rodentia; family Cricetidae; genus Ondatra; species Ondatra zibethicus. The sequence goes on along the minus strand of PVIU01026783.1, from coordinate 12,840 downwards.
TGTCTGACAACTAAATTTCATGGTACCAGAAAGTGCCATGAAAGATTCCAATGGAAGGGAACAAACAATTGCACCCAGCTGAGACACCTATGAACCACACAAAGGAATAGATGGTACAATAACACTAAGGGTGGAGTAGTGGTACACATACCTTAGCAGTTACCAGCAACTCTCTAGTTGGACATAAGGCCGGTTCAACAAGAAAGACACCATGACTCATACTAAGAACTTCAGTGCTAATGAAGTCATGGCTATTGGAGGATAATCTATAATCTTTAGTTTACTAAACCAGAGTAATCTCTAACATCAATCTAAATACTTCTGTCTCTCCTACCCATAGATAAGTTTATTTTTCACTAGATGCAACAGATGGAAACCACTAAACAACCTAGCTGTGTTTTTGAGTCCCTGGTGTATGACCTGGCTTTTTGGAACCTATTCCCCATGCTGGACTGCCTTGCCCAGCCTTGATGTAGGGAAAGAAGCGTAATCCTGCCTCGACTTGATATGGAATGTTTTGTTGACTCCCATGGGAGGCCTGCCCCTTTCTGATCAGAGGAGGAGTGAATGAAAGGATAGATGGGAGGTGAGGGAGGGGACAGGAAGAGTAGAAGGAAGGGAAACTGTGGTTGGTATGTAAACTAAGTGAAAATTAATAAAAACTGCTATGGGAGTGCGGGGAAAAAAACTGCTATGGGATAATGCTCTTATACACTAAAGATTTGTCACTCATGTTAGTTTAATAAAACACTGATTGGCCAGTAGCCTGGCAGGAAATATAGGTGGGGAAATAAGACTAGGAGAATTCTGGGAAGAAGCAAGGCAGAGATGCAGTCTATAGCCAGATGCAGAGGAAACAAGATGAGAATGCCCTACTGAAATAAGGTACCAAGCCATGTGGTTAAACATAGACAAGAATTATTGATTAATTTAAGTTGTAAGAGCTACTTAATAATAAGCCTGAACTAATAGGTCAAACAGTTAATAATTAATATAAGCCTATCTGTGTTTCTTTGGGACTGAATGGCTGCTGGAATGGGCAGGACACAAGCAATTAAAATACAGAATTGTGGAGCCTGATCTCAGTGGACATACCTACAAACCACTCTCACTGCTATGGCTTCGGAAACATTGTGGAAGAGAGACCTGAAATATTATTAAGAGTCAGAGGATAAGGGGGTTTCCTGTGAGATCGTCTCTAGTAATGATAGAAGCTACACCCATACAGTCTCACCAACATGACCTCTCAAATGTGAACTGAACAAGGACTACACCATGAACATTCCAAAGTGAACCAAGGAAAGCTTACAAGGTATCAACCCTATACAAAGAACTATAGGCAACTGAGGAAATCTGCGAGTGGGAAAAGAGATGATGTTCCCAGTGAAGAGCACATCAATTGGTGACCCAAGGCCAATGGTCATTCCTGAAAACACACATGCAATTAAACTTATATTGACTGAGCAGGATATGTGAGTATACGTATGTATATATGTATGTATGTATATATGTATGTATACACACATAGATATATGCATGTAGCAACAGTGAAAAAGGAGGTTGTGAATTTGAAGGATAATGGAGAGTGGTGTATATGAGGGTTTGCAGGAAGAAAAATATGGGAAGAAATGTAATTATAGTACAATCTCTACAAAAAGATGATTGAGTAATTTAAATATGATTGATTCACAACATATAAATAAAAATACATGGCCACATTTTTCTTTCTAAGACATCTAAGAAAGTATTAAGACCTTTTTCTTCAACAAGAAAGGCAATAGTCACTTATATTGTATATGTATAAGTGCTGTTTTTACACAAACACACAACACACACATCTAGAATACTATTAAATACTCTAAAAACACTCAGAATTTTTCTGAGTTTATAGAAAAAATTTACTGGATGATTCTACCAAACATATGAGTAGTCTTTTATTCTTCCTCTGCTAAAAGTGTTACAACAAAGTAGTGAGAACACTTTTCCCTCCTAATTAAAGACCACATGCTGCTTTTGTAGTAAATATAGGACTCATTAACATCCAATGAGAGATATGGTATCAATCATATTAAGCAGCCTTTATATAGTCATATTGTTCTAAATGTTTATATCCTTTCCACCTTTCCATGTTGAGAATAAATTATTTATCTATAATTTAGTTTGTATGAATTTGTGTGACTGTTTATATTATTGAGTTTTTTGCTAAGAGGTATGGAGGTAGGATAGGGTAAATAAAATAAGTGCTAGGCTGTGGAAAACTCAAGAAAGATAAAAAGATCTGACCTGCTTTATTGTTCGTTTGTTTTTGTCTGATTTAGTATCTTTTCCATAAGCCATCTCCAAAAACAACCATTGGGGTTAGAGCATTTTCAAATCACCTATCCTAGATCTACGCCATACTTTCTCCACTAATAGTCTTCATCTTACTTAAAGGAGAAGATAATCAAATGCTTTTAAAACATGAATTTATTACCAGTGTGTGCCTAGCAGCCACTTTTCCCTTGTTACTTTTGCGTAATAGTTAACACAAGCAGCATTTAGTGGAAAATGGATGTCATTATCTACAATATTAAAGTTTTAAATAATTTGTTGAAATTTTCAGCTTATTGTCTTAAGTAAATATAGTCTAATATATACACACAATCTCCTAGGTAGTGGAAAAGAACATTTTAACATGTTTATAGAGAAGTATAATAACTTTTTCTCTGGCTTTTGAATCAGTCTGTGAGCTCCTAGAAATAGGGACTATCTCTTGTGCAACTTTGTGTTTTTAAACACTTTTTCTTTTTATTGACTGAATAAAGGCTATATAAAAATTGGAGGGAGAAACTCTCCTTCCTGGCTTGATGATGAGAGATACTATGTTGCTGAAATCTCTGTGACAAATAACTGTGGTTAGCCTCTCAGATCTGCCTGGATGCAGTTGAGAGCCAGGAAAACACCAGGCTCTTCGATGTACCCTAAACCATCAAATATTTCAGGAATTAAAAATAAACACAGCTTAGGAATTTACCAAACATCTTGCTTTGTGACTAAGTTATTCTTGACCTCTCTTGAGAATAAAGTAATGAATTTTAAATATTTTAGAAGTTGGGATCAAGACACCACAAACATGGTCACAAGGATGAGACAATGTAATAGGCCACGTATGTCAGATGTAAGAAAACAGGGTGCTTCTGGATTGCAAAGCTGAGCTGAACTGGAGAACACATTTTCTATCTAGACGGCACAGCCATCCATGGCCCTGCATTCAAATGGGTTGTTCCCAGTGTTAAGAGATATGCTTTATTCCCAAGAAAATAAAAAATATGAATTTATTATTGGGGAAAAACACCTGCTTCCTAAACATTAAAAAGCTGACTATTACAAAATGAAAAGTTTTGACATAATTGTGAAGCGCTGTTTAATAAATTGTGCACTATGGTTTAGCCCAGGTCCACATTTTAGAGATGAGGAAAGGACATAATATGAGAAAATTACCTATAAAATCCCTATAATTAGGATATAGAAAAGTCAGTAATTATAATCCCAGTTCATGTAATTAGTGATAAAATAATAAAAATTAAGGATACACATAAAATATTTTAGCGTAAATGGTTAATATTAGGACATTTGCTAGGACGTGGTACAAATGGTTATACTAAAAATGATATGCTTTTGAGGCTAAGGTAGTCTTTGTTTAGACATCTGTAAGTCAGAAGCAAAATAAGTGAAAAAGTCATTTGCTCTGCGCTTCACGAGTCAGGTGCAGTGAGAGCATTGTTTTCAATATCCATTCACTTCGGAGCAAGGGCGTCAGCTTTCCCACTTTCCCCTTTGTCTGAGTCACATGGCCTTTCCCAGGCAGAGAATGAATGTCCTATCACAGCTGGGCTTCTTGGTATAGAGACAATTAAAGGACTCCAAGTAGCAATGTTGTTTTCCGGGACCCATAGGAAATAATGAGAGAAAAGGCATCCAGCATTCTTGTCTCCATGTGAACCATGCAACCTTTCACTGAGTCCAAATTGATTTAATGAGTTGGATACAACTTAGGTTTTCAACGGTCTGTCATTTCAGTGATAGTTGTTCAGGTGTGACAGTAGGGATGATGATATGTTGTGTCCTGGATGGTCATTAAATGCTCACATTTTTATGATCTACATATCAGGCAAACTGAGTGACAGATCATTCAGGATGCCTCTTAGAGAAGATTTAGATATGAAAAAAGTACACCAGCAACCATTTTTTGTTCTTAGGAATGCCCAGTGGATTTTATAATGAAGCTGTGCTTACTTTTTATAATATTGAGGGTTTTTGGACATGCCAATTATTAATTAGTTATACAAAATAATAAAGTAATAATGCAATCCATCTAAAATAGTAACTACAAAGGATTTGGTTCTGGCATATATTGTGGAACTTTTCACTTATCGTTTCTGGCATGCTAAACTCCTATATTTGGGATGAGTCACCAAGAAGCTAAAATGAAGGCATTAAAGAGAAGCCAAATGTCTCTTAGTTTTATGGCTTAACACCTGCTATTCATTTTAAATAGATTAGGAACTAATGAAAAATCATTTGACGAAAATTCTGTTTCATCCAAGTTTTGAGCTGTAGTACATTCTCCCTGCTTATGTGCTACTTCCCATCCCACCACAAAATACAAAGTTTGGAAAAAGTTGTTACTTCCCCTTGTGTATCAACAATATCTCCATCAAAGTAATGTGTTCACAGGCTTAAAATTATTAAATTAGTATAAAAATACTTACTTGGAGTCAGATGTGGTGGCATACACCTGTAATCCTGTGATTCCAGCACTCAAGAAGCAGAGACAACCTGGGTAGAACAGCAAATTCAAAGCCAATCAGGGTACATAGTGAAGCCCTGCCTCACACAAAATGAAAACAAATTTCAAAAAGAGTTGTTTTTAAAAGCAATTAGTAATTATTATTCAAAATTTCCCCCAGTAACTACACTCAGACTCCCTAAATGATTGTTTATAAATGTTTGTTTACATTTAAATGGGGATATACTATAGATAGGATACTTTCTATTGGTATGGATCTTGGTTTATTGATGCAAATTTAAGGTCAATTTTGTTATATGTGTATTTCTGCTCTTGATTAAGGTATGTGTTTGGGCAGCTCATTTAAAAATGTAATGTATAATTAAGAAATATAGGTTAATAGACAATCATTATAGTCAAGCTTGTAGTCATGTTAGTTAGGTTTCCTAGATATATATAGAGAGATTTCAGTCAGATAGGTATTCTTCAGCTCTTTCAGAGACCTTCAGAATATGGCATTCAAAATGTTTTAAGAACTTAGACTTAAAGTCTAAGGAGACACCTCTGCTCCTGGCAGCACCAATTACTTCAAGAGGAAGATGGGCATTAATAAGGCTCCTTATGGAGTTTGTTAGCCATTTGGGAAAGAAACTGCTCTTGCCTGGACTGCTTGATGAACTGGATATGCAGGACCCACAAAAAAATGACTGCTGAATCTGCCTAAAGGTGAGACGGTCCTTCAGAGTTCCTGCTTCATGAAAGAGTCTGCTAGACATTCTGCAGGATACAGAAGAAAGTGATGGACTAACTGCCAATATAGGCAGAACTGTCTTTGAAATTTCCTGCCTCATGGAAAAGTCTGCTGGATACTATGGGCCTGTAGGCTGAAGATGGATGCCCCAACGGTACAAAGGAACTTTGGGTGACTGTACAGGCAGCAAAATGTCCCCGTCAATTCTAAAGTTTTGGAAGTTGCTTACAATGTACTTCCTGATTACTTAGGTAATATTATATCCTTCTAAAGTCTTTGGTGGAGTTGAAGAATAGATATTTATAATTACAGTTTTCCTTAGTTATAATAGATAAAGTAGATATAAATATTGTAACTGTAAATTTTGCTTGATACCTGCTTTGTTATATGTAATTTTACTATGTTAAAGTTAAAACATTCCTTTCTATTTAGACAGAAAAGGGGAGGTGATGTATGCTGTGTATATGTTTTATTGCCATTGGTTAATAAAGAAGCTGCTCTCAGCTAATGGCTTAACAGATTAAGCCATGCTGAAAGAGATATATAGAGAGAGTAGACAGAGTTAGAGAGAAGCCATGAGGTGCCCACAGAAGACAGATGCCTCCACCAGGGCCAACCAGAATCTTGCCAGTAAGCCACAGTCATGTGGCAATACACAGATTAATAGAAATGGGTTAATTTAAGATATAAAAATGAGCTAGAAATATGCTTAAGCTATTGGGCAAACAGTATTGCAAATACTATAAATAATATAGTTTCTGTGTGATTATATCAAGTCAGGACAGTCAGGAAATGAACTAGCAGCCTCTGCCAATATTCAATGATATATGTGTTTTTTTCCCTTTTTGAAAGCAGCCTCTCTATATATATATCAGAGTTTAGTCAAGGATAGCATCAGACTTTTGCCTTCATCTCTGAATGCTCCCAGATCACAGACATGCACTATGTATAACATAACAATTCTTAGTAAAGACTCATATTACTGCTTCCAGAGTTGTTAAGTGGTGTTTATTATTTCTTGACTTCCTTCTCTATGATAAAACAAGATAAAACCGATTTCCCAAGTAAAACTATTTTGTTCAATAATTTAATGAAGTGCTTGGTTCTCATTCTGGCACTGGTGGTTGTGGTCTGGGACCAGTGTTTTCAGGCCTATTACCCAAAGAATTAAAAATAAAAATGCACATAGATTTTCAAAAAAGCAAGGCACCTTCAGTTGAAACAAAACGAAAGCAGTTGTGCAGGTTATAAAAAGAGGCTCTATCAAGAATGACAAAGACCACAAGAGGGGACGCATTCAAGTGCCTCAATTATCGTTCATGGCTTCCTTGGAGAGGACTCAAGAGAAGGCGTTTATTCACTAAAGAATGTACTTTGGGGGCTTCTCTATTTTGGTTGATAAGTTATATAATATTTTTTTCTAATGTGCATATTCCTTTTATTATGCATTTGATTTTAATCATATGTAAATACAATTATGTGTATATGATGATAAAAAGGGTCTCTCTAAAAGGTTACTAGTACATGTACTACACATGCACCCCAAACCAAGTAAGTCTGGATTGGTCCTTCTATTGGCACATACCCCAATATTTTGGGATTGTACCTGAGTAAAAAACTGATTGATTCCAAAAAAAGAGAGAAATTCATGCCATTGTTCAGAAATGGAAGTAAGTATAGCTAGTGCAAGTGGGAGAAGTTAAGGAGTTTTGGTAGCTTCTAGGTGCTTTGATTGGAGAAGAATACGTGTCCATAGTATGTACAGGTGAAGGAACCAGTTTACCAAGTACATTGTTACAATCTGGTGTGTGTGTGTGTCTGTGTGTGTGTGTACTCAATGTAAGTCAAAATGGGGTCCCAAGATAATCTGTCTCCAATGCCTGCCTCAATTCTATGTCTCTGTGTATGACAATTCTCCAAATTTAAGAAGAAAGATGTTCACTTAGTAGCATGCTTTTCTTGAAGGGACTTTTAAAAAAATCTCACTGTTCCTTAAAGTGTCTGTGTGTTGGAATTCTGTAGTGGCATTACAATATTAAACTAAAGAATAACTGTAGGTACTAGTTGGTGAATCTGTTACAACTATTTTCTGTTTTTTCTTCTGTTTCTTTTCCTTTGAACTGTAAGAAATGCATCTAGATGACATTTTAAGGATTTTCTTTACTTAATTTTAAGTGATCCCTAACTTCTTCCTCATTTGGGCTTCAGCTTTACTCTTAATGTGTGTGCAGTTTAAGTTTCCTGCTTGTACTAGTTAGCTTTTTATCAATTTGATACAAGCTAGAATCGCCTGGGAAGAAGCAATTCCAATTGAGAAAATGTTTCCCTCGGATGGACTATGGAAAAGTCTGTGGAGTATTTTGATTAACAGTTAATGTGGGTCAGCTCAGCTCAAATATAGGCCATGTAACCCCTCAAAAGTGATTCAGGTGCTATAAGAAAGTGTCTAGCAAATCACGAGGATAAAGTCAGTAATCACTGTTCCTCTGTGGCTTCTGCTTAAGTTCCTGCCTCCAGGTTCCTGGAGCCCCTGCCCTGATTTCCCTTCATGATGGATTGTAACTGGGGCATACAAGCCAAATAAACCCTTTCTTCCCCAAGTGGCTTTTGACATGGTGTTTTATCACAGCAAAAGAAAGCAAACTAAGACAGTGTTCTTCTATTTTCATTCTGTTGTTATGATAAAAAAAATACTTTGACCAAAAGCAACATAGGGCTGAAAGGGTTGATTTTGGTTTATAAATCCCCCCTAACAATCCATCATTAAGTGAAGTTAGGGCCAGAATTCAAAGCAAGAACTAAAGCAGAAACCATGGGAAAATGCTGCTCACTGTCTCACTTCCTAGCTCATGCTCAGCTAGGTTTCTTGTGCAGCCCAGGAATACTTTCCAAGGAATGAGGTGACACATAATGGATTAGGCCCTCCCACATCACTCATCAATCAAGGCAATCTCTCAGAGACATTGCCACAGACCAATCTGATTAAGCACTTCTTCAATTGAGATTCCCCATGTCCAGATTACTCTAGGTTATTAGTTGACAGTGAAAACTAACTAGCACACACATTTATTCAGTTCTTTTAGTTCTTAGACCTAATAACTACTAACTTACCTCATTTTTATCAATAAACAGGCTTATCTTTCTTACCATAATCTCACTACATTTCCATCATACATTTAAACGTGAATTCATGGAAAACATGGGCTGCCAAGAGCCAACAATCTAAATTCTAAATCTTTATTTGAATATGAATCTTAGGACACTGAGAATAAGAAGGATTAAATTAAATAAGCCTGCTTGATGAATGGATAATAGAGATCCTCATGGTTTCCAGGATTCCCCTCTCATCAGTGTGCATCATGACCATACCAGTTATGTAGGCCAACTTCTGTTGTAATTAGTAATCAGAATAATCTAGTCACCCAACAATATTTACCGCATTCCTACCAGGAGCAGGGGAGCTGATAGACTCTGTATCTTTATTGAGTAAGAAACAAACTCTAAATCAGAATGTAGCGTTGTTAGTAATGCAACATGTGGCTTTGGCCCAACCATTTAATGTACCTAGGTTTTTAGGTTTTTCATGTACAAAGTGGAAAATGTTTAGTCATTTTATTTCTCTAATTGATTTTGGAATTGCTAATGATTATACTGAAAGCAATGGTACTTACTATTTAAAGTAGTAGGTAAAAGAAGGAAGGAATATTTTTACAAGTGCAATATAAATCTAAAAAGAATAAACTAATTTCATGGGAGAAAACCAGTGTATCCCTCACTCTTTGAATAAATTTTATAATATACATCCTCTCATTTTCCAGTTTGTCACAGTATACTCAGTTGTTATTGAGATTTTTCACCTTGAGAGGAAATCTTGATGTGACAAAGCAAAGCATAAAATATGATTTTAAAGATAAATACTTTTCTGGAACTCTGCCAACCGTAATTCCATTCTGTACCAAGCTGCATTCAGATTTGAACTTCTAAGCAAACAGCTGAACATGTCCCCAACATTATGTCAGTGTGATGGACCCAGCATATTAAAATGTTTAAGCAATTATCCCCACAGTTCAATAACACAAGAATATAACGACTACAAATTCATAGCATTGGAATAGCCACTGTTGGGTGAAATGCTACCACATACATACATATATATATATAAACACATACATGTATTTCTATGTGTGCATTCCATTGTGTACATTTGTGTTTGTTTTTGTGTAAAGTGAATGAGCCTGAAAGGAAAAGAAGGTTCATCTTTATAGTAAAGTTTGAAGACATAAAATGCTTTATGCTGATGATTGGTATTAAGTCAGAAACATAAAAGGGAAATCTGTTGGATTTTAGGAACGTTGATGTTTGAAAAAAGAAGTCTACATTTTCATGACAGTTACCATTGCTGAGCAGAATCAGACCTTGGAGAATTGACTACCTTGCATCTTTTGAGTGGTGCATTTATGTATCTGGATGCAAGTGAGTGGCTGGCTCCTCCAGTACTTAGGTTGGGAATATGACTTGCTCACCTCAACAAATTATGTCAACTACTTAGTCATTTGGATTATTCTAACAAGAGGCCAATTTATGGATTTTATTAAAACCTGTCATTGCCCTATTTTCCTAACATTGAAAAAGTACCATTTTCTTTTATGTGAAGAAAATGACTATAGAAAGATCTGGTATGGCCTGACATGGAGACAATATCCTCAGAAACATTATCCAGTTACCAAAGAGTACAGGAACAAGAACTCATGAGCTTTTAAAACATTTTAAACTGGGAGTAGATACCTATGATGACACTTTGAACATGAAATACATGGGATGAATTTTGAAATTTATTTAGTATATTTTCTCAGGAAACTTTCCTAGGACCTGTTATAGTGCTCAAATTCTGTCATTTTCTTTTCAAAATGTGGTCACTGGGACTGCTCTCATACCTCAGTGTATGTAAATGTGTCTATTTTTTGCAGCCTCTCCCTAACACTTCCTTTACAACAGCTCATTTCCTAAGATAGTACAGTATTTTTGATAGGAAATATGAGAATTGTTTTATCCTTTTTTTCTTTCATAATAATTTTATTGATTATTTGGAAATGTCACATCCCTGAGCACAGGCACATCCCTGACGCCACAGATATCAACACGGGTCCAGGCTACAGCACAGACAATGGACATCTGCTTAACCTTTGGTGGTAACACAAGCCACAAACATCAACACAGACCCCTCATGCAGTAGGATCACAGACCCAGACATGGCCCTCAGCAGCATCATAGACCACAGATATCAACATGTGCTCAGGAAATCTGTATGGTCTTTAGTGGTCACACAGGCCAGGGACATCAGCACAGCTCCCAGCTGCTATCAATCCACAGATATCCACATGAACCTTCAGCTTCAACATAGACTGGGATAGTGGACCACAAATACCATAGTGGCCTCTAGGGGCAGCATGCACCATAGAGGCCGTTCAAGGAGGTCTAATCCACAAAATGACCTCTGGACAGCCTTCATCTTGGACATTCTGTCTTTGCTCAGAAACAGGATGATCATGTGGATGGGCAGTGTGTTCCGGGCCTGAGTTGGAATGCAAGATCCAGGCTGTTGCACACCATCCTGTAGGTTCTACTTGGTAACAACATGTTCCATTGCCCACCATTTTTCCCACTTCTCTATCAAATATTCATTCACCATAGTAGGACTGGAAACTGCCATGTGTCATATAACACACACACACACACACACACACACACTAACCAAGCAGCATTGCATGAAATTATTTACTGCAAAGAGTTGTTGGTCTGGTTCAAGGTTTCTGGTTTCTAAAGCCCCATAAACACTGGACAGATATCCTACTGTTGCCCAAAGACAAGTGACACTGCAGCTATGCAAGGGATCTGGGGGCAGATTCTGTGCAAGCTCCTACTGGCCCTGCACTCTGTGTCTGCCACCCAGGAGGTTTCCAGGCACTACCTTTATGCTTATAGCTTGCAGGCAGTGCTGGTGACCCCCATTTTTGTCTCCAAGGAGAGCGAGCAGCACAGGCTGCCACTGCAGTGGCTCATGCTGGGTGCTGGCTGGCAGACCTAGAACCAGCCCTATTCAGTTATGACAAGTTTCTGCAGGAGCTCGAGGCCGCTGCACATCTCTCTGTAATCAGTGCTAACAACCAGGCATGACTGCTGTGCCTGCAGGATGCATGTAGAGTTGCTGCTCTTCACCTTCATCTCCCATCAGGGCAAACAGCCTGATTTATCCTTTCTAAATATCTTTTTTTTTTTTGGTTTTTGAGACTATAATGTAATTTATCATTACTCCCTTCTCTTTCTTCCATCCAAACCCTCCCATATACCCTTTCTATTTAAACATGAATTTATTGAGCTAATAAATTTGACTTTAAAATATTTTTCAAATGAAATTAAGCATTTACAATCTTTATTTGGATAACAAAACAAAGTAAGAGGTACTTCTTTACTTAAAAAAAAGCAAAATAGAATTTTCATATCCTAGAGAACAAAAACCTCAGAAATACATTTTCTCATGAGACAAACTCAAAACTATTCGAGAAATGTAATTCTAGATAAGCAAAATCAAATTAAGCAACTTATATCTCAATATGTCATGCTATTAAAATATTGACCTATAAAACGTATGCTGTTCTCCACCTCACTATATGTGAAGGATGTGACTACTTCAGTAACTGATGAATTACTTGTGGTATAGGAGGTTCTTCTGTCTAAGTGTTGCTTTCATTGGTTGAATAAAAAAAAAACTGCCTTGGCCTTTTGATAGGGCAGAAATTAGGCAGAGCAGACCAAACTGAATTCTGGGAAGAAGGGCAGACAGAGAGCCGCCATGAAGCTGCCAGGTCAGACATGCTGAATCTTTCCCGGTAAGCCATGACCTCATAGTGACATACAGATTATTAGAAATGGGTTGAATCAAGATGTGAGAGTTAGCCAATAAGAGGCTAGATCTTATGGGCCAAGCAGTAATTTAATTAATACAATTTCTGTGTGGTTATTTCAGGTGTAAGCTAGCCGGGCGGGATGGAACAAAGGGGCCCTGCTCCTCCTACAACATAGCGGCGCTTCAACGTGGTCAACTAACTCCACATAAAACCTGAGAGGGCTTGAAAAGCAATTCTAGACATACAGAAAAAACACAGAGTTTACCATAGCTTTTTGCTGTTTGCTGTCAGCATGCCGAAGAGAGATTTTCCTGATTCAGCTGTGGTGTAGGAGGGTCTTCTGTTTGTATATTGCCCTCATTGGTTAAATAAAGAAAACTGCCTTGGCCTTTTGGTAGGACAGCCCTTAGGTGGGC